>CM049430.1:1250596-1454284 GCA_026929855.1 Poa annua | reverse complement strand
GGCTATAGCGCACAATTTTGGGATCCGACGTGGATTTATATGGTCCGGGACCCGTCACACGATTTTGTCAAAATCGTAAAAAAACTCGTGATTTCGGGCATTTCTGGCCGTTTTCGTGGACTATAGCACACGCTTTTGGGGTCCGACGTGGATTTATATGGTCCGGGACCCCATCACACACGATTTTCACGAAATCATACAAAACTCGTGATTTCGGCCATATCTGGTAGTTTTCGTGGGCTATAGCACACGGTTTTGGGGTCCGATGTGGATTTAAATGGTCCGGGACCCGTCACCCCGATTTTCTCGAAATTACAAAACCTCGTGATTTCGGGAATTTCTGGCCGTTTTCGTGGACTATAGCACACGGTTTTGGGTTCCGACGTGGATTTATATGGTCCGGGACCCCATCACACGATTTTCACGAAATCATACAAAACTCGTGATTTCGGCCATATTTGGTAGTTTTCGTGGGCTATAGCACACAGTTTTGGGGTCCGATGTGGATTTACATGTCCGGGACCCGTCACACGATTTTCACGAAATCATACAAAACTCATGATTTCAGGCATTTCTGGTCGTTTTCGTGGGCTATAGCGCATAGTTTTTGGATCCGACGTGGATTTATATGGTCCGGGTCCCGTCACACGATTTTGTCAAAATCGTAAAAAACTCGTGATTTCGGGCATTTCTGGCCGTTTTCGTGGACTATAGCACACACTTTTGTGGTCCGACGTGGATATATATGGTTCGGGACCCGTCCCACGATTTTCACGAAATCATACAAAACTCGTGATTTCGGCATTTCTGGCCGTTTTCTTGGGCTATAGCACACGGTTTTGGGGTCCTTCGTGGATTTAAATGGTCCGGGACCTGCCACACGATTTTTACGAAATCGTAAAAAACTCGTGATTTCGGGCATTTCTGGCCGTTTTCATGGGCTATAGCACACGGTTTTGGCTCCGACGTGGAATGAAATGGTCAGGGAACCCGTCGCCCGGATTTTCTTGAAATTATAAAAAAACTCGTGATTTCGGGCATTTCTTGCCGTTTTCGTGGGCTATAGCACACGTTTTGTGTCCGATGTGGATTTAAATGGTCTGGGAACCCGTCCACCCCGATTTTCTCGGAATCATGAAAACTCGTGATTTCGGGCATTTCTGGCCATTTTCGTGGTCTGTAGCACACGGTTTTGGGTCCGACGTGGATTTAAATGATCTGGGAACCTGTCACGCGATTTTCTTGGAATCATAAAAACTCGTGATTTCGGGCATTTCTGGACGTTTTCATGGGTTATAGCACACGGTTTTGTGTCCGACGTGGATTTAAATGGTCTGGGAACCTGTCACCCCCCGATTTTCTCGGAATCATGAAAACTCGTGATTTCGGGCATTTCTGGCCGTTTTCGTGGGCTATAGCACACGGTTTTGGGGTCCGACGTGGATTTTAATGGTCCGGGACCCGTCCACCCGATTTTCTCGGAATCATAAAAACTCGTGATTCGGGCATTTCTGGCCGTTTTCGTGGGATATAGTACACGTTTTGGGATCCGACTTGGATTCATATGGTTCGGGACCCCATCGCACGATTTTCACGAAATCATACAAAACTCGTGATTTTGGGCATTTCTATCGATTTCGTGGACTATAGCACACGGTTTTGGGTTCCGACGTCGATTTATATGGTCTGGGACCCCATCACACGATTTTCACGAAATCATACAAACTCGTGATTTCGGCCATATCTGGTAGTTTTTCGTGGGCTATAGCACACGGTTTTGGGGTCCGATGTGGATTTACATAGTCCAGGACTCGTCACACGATTTTCATGAAATCATACAAAACTAATGATTTCTGGCATTTCTGGTCGTTTTCGTGGGCTATAGCGCACAATTTTGGGATCCGACGTGGATTTATATGGTCCGGGACCCGTCACACGATTTTGTCAAAATCGTAAAAAACTCGTGATTTCGGGCATTTCTGGCCGTTTTCGTGGACTATAGCACACACTTTTGGGGTCCGACGTGGATTTATATGGTCCGGACCCCATCACACGATTTTCACGAAATCATACAAAACTCGTGATTTCGGCCATATCTGGTAGTTTTCGTGGGCTATAGCACACGGTTTTGGGGTCCGATGTGGATTTAAATGGTCCGGGACCCGTCACCCCCCGATTTTCTCGAAATTACAAAACCTCGTGATTTCGGGAATTTCTGGCCGTTTTCGTGGGACTATAGCACACGGTTTTGGGTTCCGACGTGGATTTATATGGTCCGGGACCCCATCACACGATTTTCACGAAATCATACAAAACTCGTGATTTCGGCCATATCTGGTAGTTTCCGTGGGCTATAGCACACGGTTTTGGGGTCCGATGTGGATTTAAATGGTCCGGGACCCGTCACCCCGATTTTCTCGAAATTACAAAACCTCGTGATTTCGGGAATTTCTGGCCGTTTTCGTGGACTATAGCACACGGTTTTGGGTTCCGACGTGGATTTATATGGTCCGGGACCCCATCACACGATTTTCACGAAATCATACAAAACTCGTGATTTCGGCCATATTTGGTAGTTTTCGTGGGCTATAGCACACAGTTTTGGGGTCCGATGTGGATTTACATGTCCGGGACCCGTCACACGATTTTCACGAAATCATACAAAACTCATGATTTCAGGCATTTTTGGTCGTTTTCGTGGGCTATAGCGCATAGTTTTGGGATCCGACGTGGATTTATATGGTCCGGGTCCCGTCACACGATTTTGTCAAAATCGTAAAAAACTCGTGATTTCGGGCATTTCTGGCCGTTTTCGTGGACTATAGCACACACTTTTGTGGTCCGACGTGGATATATATGGTTCGGGACCCGTCCCACGATTTTCACGAAATCATACAAAACTCGTGATTTCGGCATTTCTGGCCGTTTTCTTGGCTATAGCACACGGTTTTGGGGTCCTTCGTGGATTTAAATGGTCCGGGACCTGCCACACGATTTTTACGAAATCGTAAAAAACTCGTGATTTCGGGCATTTCTGGCCGTTTTCATGGGCTATAGCACACGGTTTTGGCTCCGACGTGGAATGAAATGGTCAGGGAACCCGTCGCCCGGATTTTCTTGAAATTATAAAAAAACTCGTGATTTCGGGCATTTCTTGCCGTTTTCGTGGGCTATAGCACACGGTTTTGTGTCCGATGTGGATTTAAATGGTCTGGGAACCCGTCACCCGATTTTCTCGGAATCATGAAAACTCGTGATTTCGGGCATTTCTGGCCATTTTCGTGGTCTGTAGCACACGGTTTTGGGTCCGACGTGGATTTAAATGATCTGGGAACCTGTCACGCGATTTTCTTGGAATCATAAAAACTCGTGATTTCGGGCATTTCTGGACGTTTTCATGGGTTATAGCACACGGTTTTGTGTCCGACGTGGATTTAAATGGTCTGGGAACCTGTCACCCCGATTTTCTCGGAATCATGAAAACTCGTGATTTCGGGCATTTCTGGCCGTTTTCGTGGGCTATAGCACACGGTTTTGGGGTCCGACGTGGATTTTAATGGTCCGGGACCCGTCACCCCGATTTTCTCGGAATCATAAAAACTCGTGATTCGGGCATTTTTGGCCGTTTTCGTGGGATATAGTACACGGTTTTGGGATCCGACTTGGATTCATATGGTTCGGGACCCCATCGCACGATTTTCACGAAATCATACAAAACTCGTGATTTTGGGCATTTCTATCGATTTCGTGGACTATAGCACACGGTTTTGGGTTCCGACGTCGATTTATATGGTCTGGGACCCCATCACACGATTTTCACGAAATCATACAAACTCGTGATTTCGGCCATATCTGGTAGTTTTCGTGGGCTATAGCACACGGTTTTGGGGTCCGATGTGGATTTACATGGTCCAGGACTCGTCACACGATTTTCATGAAATCATACAAAACTAATGATTTCTGGCATTTCTGGTCGTTTTCGTGGGCTATAGCGCACAATTTTGGGATCCGACGTGGATTTATATGGTCCGGGACCCGTCACACGATTTTGTCAAAATCGTAAAAAAACTCGTGATTTCGGGCATTTCTGGCCGTTTTCGTGGACTATAGCACACGGTTTTGGGTTCCGACGTGGATTTATATGGTCCGGGACCCCATCACAACGATTTTCACGAAATCATACAAAACTCGTGATTTCGGCCATATCTGGTAGTTTTCGTGGGCTATAGCACACGGTTTTGGGGTCCGATGTGGATTTAAATGGTCCGGGGACCCGTCACCCGATTTTCTCGAAATTACAAAACCTCGTGATGTCGGGAATTTCTGGCCGTTTTCGTGGACTATAGCACACGGTTTTGGGTTCCGACGTGGATTTATATGGTCCGGGACCCCATCACACGATTTTCACGAAATCATACAAAACTCGTGATTTCGGCCATATCTGGTAGTTTTCGTGGGCTATAGCACACAGTTTTGGGGTCCGATGTGGATTTACATGTCCGGGACCCGTCACACGATTTTCACGAAATCATACAAAACTCATGAACTCATGATTTCAGGCATTTCTGGTCGTTTTCGTGGGCTATAGCGCATAGTTTTGGGATCCGACGTGGATTTATATGGTCCGGGTCCCGTCACACGATTTTGTCAAAATCGTAAAAAACTCGTGATTTCGGGCATTTCTGGCCGTTTTCGTGGACTATAGCACTCACTTTTGGGGTCCGACGTGGATATATATGGTTCGGGACCCGTCCCACGATTTTCACGAAATCATACAAAACTCGTGATTTCGGCATTTCTGGCCGTTTTCTTGGGCTATAGCACACGGTTTTGGGGTCCTTCGTGGATTTAAATGGTCCGGGACCTGCCACACGATTTTTACGAAATCGTAAAAAACTCGTGATTTCGGGCATTTCTGGCCGTTTTCATGGGCTATAGCACACGGTTTTGGCTCCGACGTGGAATGAAATGGTCAGGGAACCCGTCGCCCGGATTTTCTTGAAATTATAAAAAAACTCGTGATTTCGGCATTTCTTACCGTTTTCGTGGGCTATAGCACACGGTTTTGTGTCCGATGTGGATTTAAATGGTCTGGGAACCCGTCACCCGATTTTCTCGAATCATGAAAACTCGTGATTTCGGGCATTTCTGGCCATTTTCGTGGTCTGTAGCACACGGTTTTGGGTCCGACGTGGATTTAAATGATCTGGGAACCTGTCACGCGATTTCTTGGAATCATAAAAACTCGTGATTTCGGGCATTTCTGGACGTTTTCATGGGTTATAGCACACGGTTTTGTGTCCGACGTGGATTTAAATGGTCTGGGAACCTGTCACCCGATTTTCTCGGAATCATGAAAACTCGTGATTTCGGGCATTTCTGGCCGTTTTCGTGGGCTATAGCACACGGTTTTGGGGTCCGACGTGGATTTTAATGGTCCGGGACCCGTCACCCGATTTTCTCGGAATCATAAAAACTCGTGATTCGGGCATTTCTGGCCGTTTTCGTGGGATATAGTACACGGTTTTGGGATCCGACTTGGATTCATATGGTTCGGGACCCCATCGCACGATTTTCACGAAATCATACAAAACTCGTGATTTTGGGCATTTCTATCGATTTCGTGGACTATAGCACACGGTTTTGGGTTCCGACGTCGATTTATATGGTCTGGGACCCCATCACACGATTTTCACGAAATCATACAAACTCGTGATTTCGGCCATATCTGGTAGTTTTCGTGGGCTATAGCACACGGTTTTGGGGTCCGATGTGGATTTACATGGTCCAGGACTCGTCACACGATTTTCATGAAATCATACAAAACTAATGATTTCTGGCATTTCTGGTCGTTTTCGTGGGCTATAGCGCACAATTTTGGGATCCGACGTGGATTTATATGGTCCGGGACCCGTCACACGATTTTGTCAAAATCGTAAAAAACTCGTGATTTCGGGCATTTCTGGCCGTTTTCGTGGACTATAGCACACGGTTTTGGGTTCCGACGTGGATTTATATGGTCCGGGACCCCATCACACGATTTTCACGAAATCATACAAAACTCGTGATTTCGGCCATATCTGGTAGTTTTCGTGGGCTATAGCACACGGTTTTGGGGTCCGATGTGGATTTAAATGGTCCGGGACCCGTCACCCGATTTTCTCAAAATTACAAAACCTCGTGATGTCGGGAATTTCTGGCCGTTTTCGTGGACTATAGCACACGGTTTTGGGTTCCGACGTGGATTTATATGGTCCGGGACCCCATCACACGATTTTCACGAAATCATACAAAACTCGTGATTTCGGCCATATCTGGTAGTTTTCGTGGGCTATAGCACACAGTTTTGGGGTCCGATGTGGATTTACATGTCCGGGACCCGTCACACGATTTTCACGAAATCATACAAAACTCATGATTTCAGGCATTTCTGGTCGTTTTCGTGGGCTATAGCGCATAGTTTTGGGATCCGACGTGGATTTATATGGTCCGGGTCCCGTCACACGATTTTGTCAAAATCGTAAAAAACTCGTGATTTCGGGCATTTCTGGCCGTTTTCGTGGACTATAGCACTCACTTTTGGGGTCCGACGTGGATATATATGGTTCGGGACCCGTCCCACGATTTTCACGAAATCATACAAAACTCGTGATTTCGGCATTTCTGGCCGTTTTCTTGGGCTATAGCACACGGTTTTGGGGTCCTTCGTGGATTTAAATGGTCCGGGACCTGCCCACACGATTTTTACGAAATCGTAAAAAACTCGTGATTTCGGGCATTTCTGGCCGTTTTCATGGGCTATAGCACACGGTTTTGGCTCCGACGTGGAATGAAATGGTCAGGGAACCCGTCGCCCGGATTTTCTTGAAATTATAAAAAAACTCGTGATTTCGGGCATTTCTTGCCGTTTTCGTGGGCTATAGCACACGGTTTTGTGTCCGATGTGGATTTAAATGGTCTGGGAACCCGTCACCCGATTTTCTCGGAATCATGAAAACTCGTGATTTCGGGCATTTCTGGCCATTTTCGTGGTCTGTAGCACACGGTTTTGGGTCCGACGTGGATTTAAATGATCTGGGAACCTGTCACGCGATTTTCTTGGAATCATAAAAACTCGTGATTTCGGGCATTTCTGGACGTTTTCATGGGTTATAGCACACGGTTTTGTGTCCGACGTGGATTTAAATGGTCTGGGAACCTGTCACCCGATTTTCTCGGAATCATGAAAACTCGTGATTTCGGGCATTTCTGGCCGTTTTCGTGGGCTACAGCACACGGTTTTGGGGTCCGACGTGGATTTTAATGGTCCGGGACCCGTCACCCGATTTTCTCGGAATCATAAAAACTCGTGATTCGGGCATTTCTGGCCGTTTTCGTGGGATATAGTACACGGTTTTGGGATCCGACTTGGATTCATATGGTTCGGGACCCCATCGCACGATTTTCACGAAATCATACAAAACTCGTGATTTTGGGCATTTCTATCGATTTCCTGGATTATAGCACACGGTTTTGGGTTCCGACGTCGATTTATATGGTCTGGGACCCCATCACACGATTTTCACGAAATCATACAAACTCGTGATTTCGGCCATATCTGGTAGTTTTCGTGGGCTATAGCACACGGTTTTGGGGTCCGATGTGGATTTACATGGTCCAGGACTCGCCACACGATTTTCATGAAATCATACAAAACTAATGATTTCTGGCATTTCTGGTCGTTTTCGTGGGCTATAGCGCACAATTTTGGGATCCGACGTGGATTTATATGGTCCGGGACCCGTCACACGATTTTGTCAAAATCGTAAAAAACTCGTGATTTCGGGCATTTCTGGCCGTTTTCGTGGACTATAGCACACACTTTTGGGGTCCGACGTGGATTTATATGGTCCGGGACCCCATCACACGATTTTCACGAAATCATACAAAACTCGTGATTTCGGCCATATCTGGTAGTTTTCGTGGGCTATAGCACACGGTTTTGGGGTCCGATGTGGATTTAAATGGTCCGGGACCCGTCACCCGATTTTCTCGAAATTACAAAACCTCGTGATTTCGGGAATTTCTGGCCGTTTTCGTGGACTATAGCACACGGTTTTGGGTTCCGACGTGGATTTATATGGTCCGGGACCCCATCACACGATTTTCACGAAATCATACAAAACTCGTGATTTCGGTCATATCTGGTAGTTTTCGTGGGCTATAGCACACAGTTTTGGGGTCCGATGTGGATTTACATGGTCCGGGACCCGTCACACGATTTTCACGAAATCATACAAAACTCATGATTTCAGGCATTTCTGGTCGTTTTCGTGGGCTATAGCGCATAGTTTTGGGATCCGACGTGGATTTATATGGTCCGGGTCCCGTCACACGATTTTGTCAAAATCGTAAAAAACTCGTGATTTCGGGCATTTCTGGCCGTTTTCGTGGACTATAGCACTCACTTTTGGGGTCCGACGTGGATATATATGGTTCGGGACCCGTCCCACGATTTTCACGAAATCATACAAAACTCGTGATTTCGGCATTTCTGGCCGTTTTCTTGGGCTATAGCACACGGTTTTGGGGTCCTTCGTGGATTTAAATGGTCCGGGACCTGCCACACGATTTTTACGAAATCGTAAAAAACTCGTGATTTCGGGCATTTCTGGCCGTTTTCATGGGCTATAGCACACGGTTTTGGCTCCGACGTGGAATGAAATGGTCAGGGAACCCGTCGCCCGGATTTTCTTGAAATTATAAAAAAACTCGTGATTTCGGGCATTTCTTGCCGTTTTCGTGGGCTATAGCACACGGTTTTGTGTCCGATGTGGATTTAAATGGTCTGGGAACCCGTCACCCGATTTTCTCGGAATCATGAAAACTCGTGATTTCGGGCATTTCTGGCCATTTTCGTGGTCTGTAGCACACGGTTTTGGGTCCGACGTGGATTTAAATGATCTGGGAACCTGTCACGCGATTTTCTTGGAATCATAAAAACTCGTGATTTCGGGCATTTCTGGACGTTTTCATGGGTTATAGCACACGGTTTTGTGTCCGACGTGGATTTAAATGGTCTGGGAACCTGTCACCCGATTTTCTCGGAATCATGAAAACTCGTGATTTCGGGCATTTCTGGCCGTTTTCGTGGGCTATAGCACACGGTTTTGGGGTCCGACGTGGATTTTAATGGTCCGGGACCCGTCACCCGATTTTCTCGGAATCATAAAAACTCGTGATTCGGGCATTTCTGGCCGTTTTCGTGGGATATAGTACACGGTTTTGGGATCCGACTTGGATTCATATGGTTCGGGACCCCATCGCACGATTTTCACGAAATCATACAAAACTCGTGATTTTGGGCATTTCTATCGATTTCGTGGACTATAGCACACGGTTTTGGGTTCCGACGTCGATTTATATGGTCTGGGACCCCATCACACGATTTTCACGAAATCATACAAACTCGTGATTTCGGCCATATCTGGTAGTTTTCGTGGGCTATAGCACACGGTTTTGGGGTCCGATGTGGATTTACATGGTCCAGGACTCGTCACACGATTTTCATGAAATCATACAAAACTAATGATTTCTGGCATTTCTGGTCGTTTTCGTGGGCTATAGCGCACAATTTTGGGATCCGACGTGGATTTATATGGTCCGGGACCCGTCACACGATTTTGTCAAAATCGTAAAAAACTCGTGATTTCGGGCATTTCTGGCCGTTTTCGTGGACTATAGCACACACTTTTGGGGTCCGACGTGGATTTATATGGTCCGGGACCCCATCACACGATTTTCACGAAATCATACAAAACTCGTGATTTCGGCCATATCTGGTAGTTTTCGTGGGCTATAGCACACGGTTTTGGGGTCCGATATGGATTTAAATGGTCCGGGACCCGTCACCCGATTTTCTCGAAATTACAAAACCTCGTGATTTCGGGAATTTCTGGCCGTTTTCGTGGACTATAGCACACGGTTTTGGGTTCCGACGTGGATTTATATGGTCCGGGACCCCATCACACGATTTTCACGAAATCATACAAAACTCGTGATTTCGGCCATATCTGGTAGTTTTCGTGGGCTATAGCACACAGTTTTGGGGTCCGATGTGGATTTACATGGTCCGGGACCCGTCACACGATGTTCACGAAATCATACAAAACTCATGATTTCAGGCATTTCTGGTCGTTTTCGTGGGCTATAGCGCGTAGTTTTGGGATCCGACGTGGATTTATATGGTCCGGGTCCCGTCACACGATTTTGTCAAAATCGTAAAAAACTCGTGATTTCGGGCATTTCTGGCCGTTTTCGTGGACTATAGCACTCACTTTTGGGGTCCGACGTGGATATATATGGTTCGGGACCCGTCCCACGATTTTCACGAAATCATACAAAACTCGTGATTTCGGCATTTCTGGCCGTTTTCTTGGGCTATAGCACACGGTTTTGGGGTCCTTCCTGGATTTAAATGGTCCGGGACCTGCCACACGATTTTTACGAAATCGTAAAAAAATCGTGATTTCGGGCATTTCTGGCCGTTTTCGTGGGATATGGTACACGGTTTTGGGATCCGACGTGGATTTATATGGTCTGGGACCCCATCAAGGGATTTTCACAAATTCATACAAAACACATGATTTTGGGCATTTCTAGCCGTTTTCGTGGGCTATAGCACACGGTTTTGGGGTCCGACGTGGATTTTAATGGTCCGGGACCCGTCACCCGATTTTCTCGGAATCATAAAAACTCGTGATTCGGGCATTTCTGGCCGTTTTCGTGGGATATAGTACACGGTTTTGGGATCCGACTTGGATTCATATGGTTCGGGACCCCATCGCACGATTTTCACGAAATCATACAAAACTCATGATTTTGGGCATTTCTATCGATTTCGTGGACTATAGCACACGGTTTTGGGTTCCGACGTCGATTTATATGGTCTGGGACCCCATCACACGATTTTCACGAAATCATACAAACTCGTGATTTCGGCCATATCTGGTAGTTTTCGTGGGCTATAGCACACGGTTTTGGGGTCCGATGTGGATTTACATGGTCCAGGACTCGTCACACGATTTTCATGAAATCATACAAAACTAATGATTTCTGGTCGTTTTCGTGGGCTATAGCGCACAATTTTGGGATCCGATGTGGATTTATATGGTCCGGGACCCGTCACACGATTTTGTCAAAATCGTAAAAAACTCGTGATTTCGGGCATTTCTGGCCGTTTTCGTGGACTATAGCACACACTTTTGGGGTCCGACGTGGATTTATATGGTCCGGGACCCCATCACACGATTTTCACGAAATCATACAAAACTCGTGATTTCGGCCATATCTGGTAGTTTTCGTGGGCTATAGCACACGGTTTTGGGGTCCGATGGGGATTTAAATGGTCCGGGACCCGTCACCCGATTTTCTCGAAATTACAAAACCTCGTGATTTCGGGAATTTCTGGCCGTTTTCGTGGACTATAGCACACGGTTTTGGGTTCCGACGTGGATTTATATGGTCCGGGACCCCATCACACGATTTTCACGAAATCATACAAAACTCGTGATTTCGGCCATATCTGGTAGTTTTCGTGGGCTATAGCACACAGTTTTGGGGTCCGATGTGGATTTACATGGTCCGGGACCCGTCACACGATTTTGTCAAAATCGTAAAAAACTCGTGATTTCGGGCATTTCTGGCCGTTTTCGTGGACTATAGCACTCACTTTTGGGGTCCGACGTGGATATATATGGTTCGGGACCCGTCCCACGATTTTCACGAAATCATTCAAAACTCGTGATTTCGGCATTTCTGGCCGTTTTCTTGGGCTATAGCACACGGTTTTGGGGTCCTTCGTGGATTTAAATGGTCCGGGACCTGCCACACGATTTTTACGAAATCGTAAAAAACTCGTGATTTCGGGCATTTCTGGCCGTTTTCATGGGCTATAGCACACGGTTTTGGCTCCGACGTGGAATGAAATGGTCAGGGAACCCGTCGCCCGGATTGTCTTGAAATTATAAAAAAAACTCGTGATTTCGGGCATTTCTTGCCGTTTTCGTGGGCTATAGCACACGGTTTTGTGTCCGATGTGGATTTAAATGGTCTGGGAACCCGTCACCCGATTTTCTCGGAATCATGAAAACTCGTGATTTCGGGCATTTCTGGCCATTTTCGTGGTCTATAGCACACGGTTTTGGGTCCGACGTGGATTTAAATGATCTGGGAACCTGTCACGCGATTTTCTTGGAATCATAAAAACTCGTGATTTCGGGCATTTCTGGACGTTTTCATGGGTTATAGCACACGGTTTTGTGTCCGACGTGGATTTAAATGGTCTGGGAACCTGTCACCCGATTTTCTCGGAATCATGAAAACTCGTGATTTCGGGCATTTCTGGCCGTTTTCGTGGGCTATAGCACACGGTTTTGGGGTCCGACGTGGATTTTAATGGTCCGGGACCCGTCACCCGATTTTCTCGGAATCATAAAAACTCGTGATTCGGGCATTTCTGGCCGTTTTCGTGGGATATAGTACACGGTTTTGGGATCCGACTTGGATTCATATGGTTCGGGACCCCATCGCACGATTTTCACGAAATCATACAAAACTCGTGATTTTGGGCATTTCTATCGATTTCGTGGACTATAGCACACGGTTTTGGGTTCCGACGTCGATTTATATGGTCTGGGACCCCATCACACGATTTTCACGAAATCATACAAACTCGTGATTTCGGCCATATCTGGTAGTTTTCGTGGGCTATAGCACACGGTTTTGGGGTCCGATGTGGATTTACATGGTCCAGGACTCGTCACACGATTTTCATGAAATCATACAAAACTAATGATTTCTGGCATTTCTGGTCGTTTTCGTGGGCTATAGCGCACAATTTTGGGATCCGACGTGGATTTATATGGTCCGGGACCCGTCACACGATTTTGTCAAAATCGTAAAAAACTCGTGATTTCGGGCATTTCTGGCCGTTTTCGTGGACTATAGCACACACTTTTGGGGTCCGACGTGGATTTATATGGTCCGGGACCCCATCACACGATTTTCACGAAATCATACAAAACTCGTGATTTCGGCCATATCTGGTAGTTTTCGTGGGCTATAGCACACGGTTTTGGGGTCCGATGTGGATTTAAATGGTCCGGGACCCGTCACCCGATTTTCTCGAAATTACAAAACCTCGTGATTTCGGGAATTTCTGGCCGTTTTCGTGGACTATAGCACACGGTTTTGGGTTCCGACGTGGATTTATATGGTCCGGGACCCCATCACACGATTTTCACGAAATCATACAAAACTCGTGATTTCGGCCATATCTGGTAGTTTTCGTGGGCTATAGCACACAGTTTTGGGGTCCGATGTGGATTTACATGGTCCGGGACCCGTCACACGATTTTCACGAAATCATACAAAACTCATGATTTCAGGCATTTCTGGTCGTTTTCGTGGGCTATAGCGCATAGTTTTGGGATCCGACGTGGATTTATATGGTCCGGGTCCCGTCACACGATTTTGTCAAAATCGTAAAAAACTCGTGATTTCGGGCATTTCTAGCCGTTTTCGTGGACTATAGCACTCACTTTAGGGGTCCGACGTGGATATATATGGTTCGGGACCCGTCCCACGATTTTCACGAAATCATTCAAAACTCGTGATTTCGGCATTTCTGGCCGTTTTCTTGGGCTATAGCACACGGTTTTGGGGTCCTTCCTGGATTTAAATGGTCCGGGACCTGCCACACGATTTTTACGAAATCGTAAAAAAATCGTGATTTCGGGCATTTCTGGCCGTTTTCATGGGCTATAGCACACGGTTTTGGCTCCGACGTGGAATGAAATGGTCAGGGAACCCGTCGCCCGGATTGTCTTGAAATTATAAAAAAACTCGTGATTTCGGGCATTTCTTGCCGTTTTCGTGGGCTATAGCACACGGTTTTGTGTCCGATGTGGATTTAAATGGTCTGGGAACCCGTCACCCGATTTTCTCGGAATCATGAAAACTCGTGATTTCGGGCATTTCTGGCCAGTTTCGTGGTCTATAGCACACGGTTTTGGGTCCGACGTGGATTTAAATGATCTGGGAACCTGTCACGCGATTTTCTTGGAATCATAAAAACTCGTGATTTCGGGCATTTCTGGACGTTTTCATGGGTTATAGCACACGGTTTTGTGTCCGACGTGGATTTAAATGGTCTGGGAACCTGTCACCCGATTTTCTCGGAATCATGAAAACTCGTGATTTCGGGCATTTCTGGCCGTTTTCGTGGGCTATAGCACACGGTTTTGGGGTCCGACGTGGATTTTAATGGTCCGGGACCCGTCACCCGATTTTCTCGGAATCATAAAAACTCGTGATTCGGGCATTTCTGGCCGTTTTCGTGGGATATAGTACACGGTTTTGGGATCCGACTTGGATTCATATGGTTCGGGACCCCATCGCACGATTTTCACGAAATCATACAAAACTCGTGATTTTGGGCATTTCTATCGATTTCGTGGACTATAGCACACGGTTTTGGGTTCCGACGTCGATTTATATGGTCTGGGACCCCATCACACAATTTTCACGAAATCATACAAACTCGTGATTTCGGCCATATCTAGTAGTTTTCGTGGGCTATAGCACACGGTTTTGGGGTCCGATGTGGATTTACATGGTCCAGGACTCGTCACACGATTTTCATGAAATCATACAAAACTAATGATTTCTGGCATTTCTGGTCGTTTTCGTGGGCTATAGCGCACAATTTTGGGATCCGACGTGGATTTATATGGTCCGGGACCCGTCACACGATTTTGTCAAAATCGTAAAAAACTCGTGATTTCGGGCATTTCTGGCCGTTTTCGTGGACTATAGCACACACTTTTGGGGTCCGACGTGGATTTATATGGTCCGGGACCCCATCACACGATTTTCACGAAATCATACAAAACTCGTGATTTCGGCCATATCTGGTAGTTTTCGTGGGCTATAGCACACGGTTTTGGGGTCCGATGTGGATTTAAATGGTCCGGGACCCGTCACCCGATTTTCTCGAAATTACAAAACCTTGTGATTTCGGGAATTTCTGGCCGTTTTCGTGGACTATAGCACACGGTTTTGGGTTCCGACGTGGATTTATATGGTCCGGGACCCCATCACACGATTTTCACGAAATCATACAAAACTCGTGATTTTGGCCATATTTGGTAGTTTTCGTGGGCTATAGCACACAGTTTTGGGGTCCGATGTGGATTTACATGGTCCGGGACCCGTCACACGATTTTCACGAAATCATACAAAACTCATGATTTCAGGCATTTCTGGTCGTTTTCGTGGGCTATAGCGCATAGTTTTGGGATCCGACGTGGATTTATATGGTCCGGGTCCCGTCACACGATTTTGTCAAAATCGTAAAAAACTCGTGATTTCGGGCATTTCTGGCCGTTTTCGTGGACTATAGCACTCACTTTTGGGGTCCGACGTGGATATATATGGTTCGGGACCCGTCCCACGATTTTCACGAAATCATACAAAACTCGTGATTTCGGCATTTCTGGCCGTTTTCTTGGGCTATAGCACACGGTTTTGGGGTCCTTCGTGGATTTAAATGGTCCGGGACCTGCCACACGATTTTTACGAAATCGTAAAAAAATCGTGATTTCGGGCATTTCTGGCCGTTTTCGTGGGATATGGTACACGGTTTTGGCTTCGACGTGGAATTATATGGTCTGGGACCCCATCAAGGGATTTTCACAAAATCATACAAAACACATGATTTTGGGCATTTCTAGCCGTTTTCGTGGGCTATAGCACACGGTTTTGGGGTCCGACGTGGATTTTAATGGTCCGGGACCCGTCACCCGATTTTCTCGGAATCATAAAAACTCGTGATTCGGGCATTTCTGGCCGTTTTCGTGGGATATAGTACACGGTTTTGGGATCCGACTTGGATTCATATGGTTCGGGACCCCATCACACGATTTTCACGAAATCATACAAACTCGTGATTTCGGCCATATCTGGTAGTTTTCGTGGGCTATAGCACACGGTTTTGGGGTCCGATGTGGATTTACATGGTCCAGGACTCGTCACACGATTTTCATGAAATCATACAAAACTAATGATTTCTGGCATTTCTGGTCGTTTTCGTGGGCTATAGCGCACAATTTTGGGATCCGACGTGGATTTATATGGTCCGGGACCCGTCACACGATTTTGTCAAAATCGTAAAAAACTCGTGATTTCGGGCATTTCTGGCCGTTTTCGTGGACTATAGCCCACACTTTTGGGGTCCGACGTGGATTTATATGGTCCGGGACCCCATCACACGATTTTCACGAAATCATACAAAACTCGTGATTTCGGCCATATCTGGTAGTTTTCGTGGGTTATAGCACACGGTTTTGGGGTCCGATGTGGATTTAAATGGTCCGGGACCCGTCACCCGATTTTCTCGAAATTACAAAACCTCGTGATTTCGGGAATTTATGGCCGTTTTCGTGGACTATAGCACACGGTTTTGGGTTCCGACGTGGATTTATATGGTCCGGGACCCCATCACACGATTTTCACGAAATCATACAAAACTCGTGATTTCGGCCATATCTGGTAGTTTTCGTGGACTATAGCACACAGTTTTGGGGTCCGATGTGGATTTACATGGTCCGGGACCCGTCACACGATTTTCACGAAATCATACAAAACTCATGATTTCAGGCATTTCTGAACGTTTTCGTGGGCTATAGCGCACAGTTTTGGGATCCGACGTGGATTTATATGGTCCGGGACCCGTCACATGATTTTGTCAAAATCGTAAAAAACTCGTGATTTCGGGCATTTCTGGCCGTTTTCGTGGACTATAGCACACACTTTTGGGATCCGACGTGGATATATATGGTTCGGGACCCATCCAACGATTTTCACGAAATCATACAAAACTCGTGATTTCGGCATTTCTGGCTGTTTTCTTGGGCTATAGCACACGGTTTTGGGGTCCTTCGTGGATTTAAATGGTCCGGGACCTGCCACACGATTTTTACGAAATCGTAAAAAACTCGTGATTTCGGGCATTTCTGGCCGTTTTCATGGGCTATAGCACACGGTTTTGGCTCCGACGTGGAATTAAATGGTCAGGGAACCCGTCGCCCGGATTTTCTTGAAATTATAAAAAACTCGTGATTTCTGGCATTTCTTGCCGTTTTCGTGGGCTATAGCACACGGTTTTGTGTCCGACGTGGATTTAAATGGTCTGGGAACCCGTCAGCCGATTTTCTCGGAATCATGAAAACTCGTGATTTCGGGCATTTCTGGCCATTTTCGTGGGCTATAGCACACGGTTTTGTGTCCGACGTGGATTTAAATGATATGGGAACTTGTCACGCGATTTTCTCGGAATCATAAAAACTCGTGATTTCGGGCATTTCTGGACGTTTTCATGGGTTATAGCACACAGTTTTGTGTCCGACGTGGATTTAAATGATCTTAGAACCCGTCACCCGATTTTCTCGGAATCATGAAAACTCGTGATTTCGGGCATTTCTGGCCGTTTTCATGGGTTATAACACACGGTTTGCTCCGACGTGGAATTAAATGGTCTGGGAACCCGTCGCCGGGATTTTCTTGAAATTATAAAAACTCGTGATTTCTGGCATTTCTGGCCGTTTTCGTGGGCTATAGCACACGGTTTTGTGTCCGACGTGGATTTAAATGGTCTGGGAACCCGTCACCCGATTTTCTCGGAGTCATAAAAACTCGTGATTTCGGGCATTTGTGGCCATTTTTGTGGGCTATAGCACACAGTTTTAGGCGCGAGCGAGCGGGCAACACAAGCCAGGACGGGCAGACGCGAACGAGCGCAGGCGAGCACTGACGAGCGAGCGCCAGCGCAATCAAGCGCAGGCGCGCGCGGGCGCGGATCGATTCCGATCCACACGGGAGCAAGCGAGCGCGCGCGGCCGCACGTGGGATGAGGAGCGAGCGACGCGGCGTGGGAACCGACTGTAGCGGCTGTAAAGAAGCGTTTTCCATGAAGTACTGTAAAGTTGCAAAATCACAATGTGAAATCTATCATGTTGGGCTAAAAAGACAAAAGTTGGAAATTTGAAACAATACGTTGGTTGCTATAATCAGATCCATTGTCATTTTTGTGTAGCTCATGCTTGTGAGAAGAACATACTCCCTCCGTTTCAAAATAAGTGTCTCAAATTTACCTAAAAGTAAATATATGTAGACATATTTCATATATCGATACATCCAATTTTAAGCAAACTTGAGACACTTATTTTGAACGGAGGAAGTACTTAATTTGTTTCAGTTTTTTTTACTATCAATTTTTTTTGAAATAGTGAAATCACTGAGATCTGTGCAGGGCCGGTCCTAGGGGGGAGAGGGGCGGCCGCCCCGGGCCCAAAAATTTTAGGGATTCGGGCCCAGAAATTTTAGGGCCCTCCCAGATTTATTTAACTAGGTTTAGCTTTATGTGTATACGAAAAATAAAAATATAATTAGTTAATAAAGCCGTATGATGCTTGGCTATAGCTATGTGCCTGTTAGCAATTGGGTCTTGCGCTTGTACGTAGCTGGACATGCGATTGGGATGAGTGAATCACGTATAAAATGATCATATGACCTGTTTCCTACTAGTGTGCCTCACGGATCCGTTCCGTCTGCATCGCCGCCAGCTCTCGATCCGGATCGCTAAAGTCGACGAGCCACCGCCGGCAGGGATTGATGTTCCACAGTTTTCTATGAGGTCAATTCCATGTTTATACTTTTATTTTATTTCTTAATTTAGATGGCTAATTATTTGTTGTTTGTAGCTGCTGTAAAGAAGCCTCGAATTGTAAAAAGAAAAAAATGAACAAGAAAGTCGTATTGAAGTAAACACGGTGAGTAAGAAATTACAACCATCCGTGTGTATTGAGTCTATCAGTCTACAATACAAAGTATCAAAGATATACGTACTTACTTTTACACCGAAAAAATAAAGGGTTTGCTTCCAGTTTGAATAATGTGAAGAAAAATTACATATGGATTGGGTTTTTTCGTAAGGATTTTCTGTGTTTCATTCTCTTATTTGATTATAATTTATACTAAAGACCCGAAATTTTTGTCTTGTCCCGCCTTCGAAATCTCAGGACCGGCCCTGTATCTGTGTAGCCACCTCTCGAGGAGTGGAGTGGCAGAAGCTTCGAGGCAGGGCAGGTGCAGGCGAAGCAGAGGGCCACGTAGACACCTGAAAGTAGAAAGGTGAGGATCCGTCGCATGCCGGAACATTCGAGAGACCGTCCACGGTTTCCAGCATACAAAAACGTCGACGGAATATCTTTGATCATGTCCTGTTTTCCCGAGCGCCATGGTTACTTCTCGATGCATCTAATTTGGAGTATGTTCTTTCGTTCTTGTCTGGTAAAAATGATAAGCAGGATTGGGTGCTACGGCTGTGTCAACTTGTGGTTAACTTTGGTGTAAAGAAATCCTTGCCGGCCTCTCTTTTCGCTGAAAACGGACGGCGGCCGTCGGTGTCAGTCTCCCGCTTCTGGAGGCTTCTTCCCGCCACCACCACCACCATCACAAGCTTCTACCATCTTCCTCTGCCTCTTGTCGGCAAGGCCACGGTACAGAGAGAGCACACAGAACAGAAACCCCACCTCGTCTGCTCCCGCACGTTCCTATTCCACCTTCCCCTCTCTTTCTCTCTTCCTCCACTCCGGCGACGACGACGCCACACTGACACCAACCAACCAACGGACGGTGACCGATTGACGATCGATATGGGTGGCGGCGGCATCTGCCACGAAGAACCGTCCGGCGACCTCTACGGCGTCCTCGGCCTCAAGAAGGAGTGCTCCGACGCCGACCTCAGGCTCGCTTACCGCAAGCTCGCCATGGTGAGTCGCACGTCCATCGGCGGGTCCTCCAGTTGACCGATGCACCCCGCCGCGAATCTGGTGTAACCGTACCGTTCTCTTGTTGCTGTTGCTGTCGCAGACATGGCATCCTGACAGGTGCGCGGCGTCCGGCAGCTCGACGCGCGTGGAGGAGGCCAAGGAGCGGTTCCAGGAGATCCAGGGCGCTTACTCCGGTTACGATCTCCCGAACTCTCACGAACTAAGCGCAGATCTTGCTGCTGCCTGAATCCGTGCGTAGAGCTCACATACATACATATACTTGCAGTGCTGTCCGACTCCGGCAAGCGGCTCCTCTACGACGTCGGCGTCTACGACAGCGACGACGACAGCTTGAACCACGAGCAAGATGTACAACACTAGCCTCCAGATATATACTTTCAGTTGCGGTCGAGCAAAGTTGGTTATTTACAGGCGGCCGTTTGTTCTTGTTCTTGTTCTCGTCGCAGGTGTCGGGGATGGGCGACTTCCTCGGCGAGATGGCGGAGATGATGAGCCAGGCGACGCCAACCGTAAGCTAGCTATTCCCTCCTGGGAGATTGAAAACAATTATTAAGCTATGTTCAGATCCCTGTGGCTTGAGCTTGACCATGTTGTGCGCGCGGGATGCAGGAGAGCTTCGAGGAGCTGCAGCAGCTGTTCGTGGACATGTTCCAGGGCGACCTCGTCGGGTTCGGCGCGCCGCCTCCGACGGTCCGACGAGCACAGACGCAGAGCCCACCGTGTGCCTCGTCTGCTCAGGCGCCATCGTCACTTGACGGTGTGAACAGGCGGCGGGGGGAGGCGCCATGGACGCAGGAGGACTCGAGCTCTGGCAGCAGGAACAAGAGACAGAGGCTGTCGACGTGACAGAGGCACAGAGGTCGTCGTTGTTGTTGGAGGAGATCTCGGCGCCCCCGCCGTGCCCGCGTCGAGAGAATATCGGCGCATTTCTGCGTCCGGGAGTCCTGACTGACGGCCGGCAAGTTTTGGATGATCATAGTTTGTGACGCAGAAGGCAGAACCCTCTCTAGTTGTTCTTTCGTTGGCTTTAGTAGAACTGGCAGTAAATTCCAATACTCTTATGAGTTTTGCCAGTTTTCTTACGGTCAGCTGGCCAGAGTTTTGTTATTATTTATTTTTGAGAAACACAGTATAATAAAGACGTTCACATACCCGCGTACACACTAACTCCTATGAACTATGAAGTACACACGCACATTCTACTCGTATGAGCACCTCTAAAATACTTAGCCGGTAGATTGAGTTTTGAGGTTGATAAAGTCCCACGGCGTCATTTCTCTCACTGAAACAATATTCCGTCTAAATGCAAGTACAACCATCCAACCATAGGTGTACAATCACCTTCTAACCATCTAACCACAGGTTAATATGCTCTCTAGCCGTTGTTTGTGAATAATATATCATCTGAAGGAAATCTTTGCTGCTAAGTGATTGCTCGTCCGAACTAATCCTACAGTATCGTATCTTTTTTATTTTAACATAAAGATCATAATGTGTGACGTCGGAAGCCTCTCTAGTTGTTCTTTCATTGACCTAGTAGCACCGGCAGTAAGTTCTAATATGAGTTTTGCTACTTTTCTTACAGTGGGTGTGTGAACACTTTTTTCATGTTTCGCATCAAGACTAATCCTACAGTATGAGGTACCTAATATGAGTCCGCTTGAGTGTAGTTCATGGCTCTCAGCCGTTTCTTTGGTTGCGATGAAGTCACACACTTCATCTTATTTTTCCTCACCACCATCATTAACGCCACCGACGGCCTTGTTGTAACCGTAGTGACAAAGAGGGCTTTGATATGCGCACACGTTCAACATGTTCATGTTCAAGTAGTAGGTACCTCATACAAGTTGGAGCTACAAATTTGAGCCACAATTTCGCAAACTAACTCAAAACTGAAACGAAGCGGAAAGTGATAAAGAATTCATACCTCGTGGCACCGATAATGTTAGTGGGCGGAGAATGCATTTTGTCGAACACTTGGCATGGCATGGTGGGGTTGGCGGGCGGAGGAGCAATTGGAGTCGTAGTAGTCGGCGACATCTTTCATTTGTGCACACCCGACCGCTATGGTGGTTGCTTCATCTCAGTCGCGGTGGAAAGAACCTGCGTGAGCAGCTACGGCAACGCCGCCCTGGTGACGAACAATAGCGACTGTTGGGAGGCGTCTATAACGACGCTTGAGGGCCACGGTGAGGTCGGCGCAGGGTAAGAGAGAGCGTCAGCAGCGGGCATTCATGTGGGTGAATTGTCCCTCCGGGCAACCACTTCCTAATGATACATTTCCTAATGATACATGGTACTGTCAGGTCAGCTGTGGAAATTATTTATTCTCGGTTTAGACAGGGAATTTTCTGCTCTTTAAAAAAATACAGGGTCGTCTACTGGCTTTGTTCGGATCAATTTCTTCTGTGCAAACTGGAAGACTGTAAACAGCGGTTATTTCTTATTTCCGCACGTTTTACAAGTTCGACGTTTTACAAGTTCATCATAGATGCTATTACAACTGAACTGGCAGATATAGAACAACAAAATGGCACCTCACAAATTAACCTGAATAAGCTCGAGCGCAAGATCTAGAGCCTGGCGACGCTAAGCGCTACAACAGCTCGAAGCTATGAACACAAATGTCGGACTAGCAGATAAACCTCAGCAATTTAGGCATAAAGGTCGGAGCAACAGCTAGATAGGACCTTGCATACTGATTTACTTATGCCCAAAACACAGACGATACAGATCCAAAAAAAAATAACCATGAGACAGACAAAAGCGTATATCTCGAATGCATAGAAAAACAACTGGTGTATCACAGGACATATTTCAACATAACAAAAACAAACGGCCAGTTCAAATACATCAATACCATCAAACAAAATTTGACACCACACTGCACAAGTGCAGAGCGAACCAGAGGTACCAGATAATTAAGCTGAAAATATAGTCTAACATAAGACGACCCTACAACATAGGGTAAGCCAGAAGAAAAAGGTAGATAGTAGCGTCTCTTCCAGCCAGCTAGGTTCTGAGACCTCCACCGGCCCCCCGCACCAAAATAGCAGCGACTCCTGAGTTTCTGCAGGATGAGAAGATAAGAGCTAAGAATCAACCTAACGCTAATAACAGATAACAATATTGTTAGCCACATGGAAAGATAAATTATGTGAAGTGCAGTCCACGCACCTGATAAAGTGAGGACAAGCAGCAGCAACACATTGAGTGGTCTATCGCCTGCTTGTCTTCCCGATTCCTCGTTTCCCAGAAAAGAGATGCTTGGGTCTCAAGGTGGGGATGACACGGTCTCCCTCTCCACGGCGAGCCTCCTTGTTCCTGTTCTTCACAGAGTCCCTGGATTTCTTGATGGCCTTTTTCTTTTGGGCAGAGTCCTTGAGACCTTCACCTGGCACGACCTCAAGGAGCGGTCGTGATTGCGACCTAGACCTAGACCTGGTCCGCAGCTTCTTGTCAGAGTGCTGGCCATCTACCTCCATGTTGTCACCATCAGCCTTGCTCAGTGACCTCTCGCGTTTGCGGCCTCTTGACTGGCTGCGAATTCGGTTCACTGCTGCAGTAGGATCAACACCCATGGATGTTAGTTGCCTGCCCAGTCTCTTGGTTGTGAATTTCCTATCCTTGTCATGCTTCCTTGGAACAATAGGACGGCTCTCTGCAGTGCTCTTCTTCATCCTATGCTCCTGGATGAGCATTGCCTTCTTCCTCCTAATCTTACCCAGTATCTCACGCTGTTCTTCAGTTAGTTCATCATGGCCATCAATCATGAAAGCATCTTGTGCAGCTTCCTCTTCAAGACGGAGACCCTCCTCCCTTTCAAGTTCTTCACACCTTTCCAGGATGTCTGGATCCAAGAAATCAGCAACATTATGCCCATCCAATATCTCAGGGAGAATGTCTTCCTTCCATTCATCATTGGCCAACAGGTAATGCTTCTTGAGACTGGCAGAATAGACACCAGCACCCCCATTCTCATTCTCAAGGTCCCTCTCGAGTTTCTTCTTCTCCTTTGCAGCAGCAATTGCTTGGGCTTCCACAACAGCCTGAGGAATGCAAGTAGGCCTATCCCTGTTGTCACGAGGCTTGGGCATTGCAACATGAAACCTATTTAAGCAGTCATTGATCTTCTTCGATTTCATCTTGATCTCCACCCGCTGCTCAAGAAGCCTCTCACATGCAGCATTTTTCACAGCCATCACACCCTCATCTGTCAAAGCGCTCATTGTCAACAAAACACCCTCCTCATTAGGATCTCCACCTTGATGTAAAGTCTTCATAGCTTCTGACTTCATCTCCATTACAAGCTTCATGTCCTCCTCAGAAAGCCCTTCAAGGGGCTGCAGGTCAGTCTTGTTGCAAACGATGACCAAAGGCTTGTTCATGAACAGAGATTTTATACTGTGGAATAGTGCAGCTTGCTGAGCAATAGTGTACCCACAAGACCCAGAGATGTCCAAGAAGAAAAGAACAGCAGCCCTCAAGTGTGCAAGAGCAGTGATACTGCACATTTCTATGATGTTTCTGTCCTCAAAAGGTCGATCAAGGATTCCTGGAGTGTCAATCACTTGGTAACGAAGATACTTGTAATCTGCATGGCCAACAAACAGGGACTTTGTTGTAAAAGCATAAGGCTGCACGTCTACATCTGCCCTTGTAACCTTGTTCATGAAAGAGCTCTTCCCAACATTTGGATATCCACAAATCAATATGGTTCGGGTGTTGGGATCTATTGATGGAAGCCTGGCCATGTGCTGCCTGATCTGCTCCAAGTATGCCAAACTAGGACTGATCCTCTTTAGGACAGTACACATGCGCCCTAGTGCAGCTACCTTCAGGCACTTGCACCGGTACAGAGTGTCACCATATTTGAGAAGCCTCAAATAGTCCTTGGAGATCTTTGCAATGATATTTCTAGCTGTATTGATCTGACCCAAAGCAAGTTTGTAGTGATCTTTGTTATAGAGCACGTGAAGCAGATCGCCATAGAAAGGATGGATATCATCGAGTCGAGGGAACTCATCGATGATGGTGGACAGCTTCTCATAGAAGTTCTGCTGGGTATACCGAACCTTACGCATATAGAACTGGCGAATGCGGTTGATAGCATAGCCCTTGTGGACAACAGTTGGTGTTTGCCTCTGAGTGCGGGACAAGATTATGTCAACGAAGTCCTTCCCAGGAGGGACAACAGTGATTTTCTTGAAATTATACTGCACCATCTTTCCGATATGAAGTTTGGTTACTTATTCCTATAATTCAAACAAACATGGTGTCAATAAAATGAGAAAAATGGTAAGAAAACAATGAAGAAACAGCTGGTAAAATGCAGAAAAAAGGGAGCAATAAGCAGAATTTCAAACAGAAAATAGCCAGCAGGAAAATCTACCAATTATTACACAAAAAGAACATCAATCTGTGATTAAATTAATGTTCTAGATTCATGACCAGAAGTACCAGTGCATCTTTGTTACACAACCAAAACTTTGACTTAAAATATGTGAGACCAAACGTTACTGACAGTTAAACATACTTTAAGCAAGTATAACCAGTTGGCACACAATTTTTTAAAAAAAATAACCAGTTGGCACACTGAAATACGACATGATATGAATTATAATGAAAAGCCAATATGCAAACCTATACGGGAGTACTGCTATAGGGTATCTGATCATGCTCAAGACCATAGTATAAACATTTGTTAAAATGCAGACGATCATTCAGTTTATTAGGATAAGTTAATATCAAACAAGTAGAGCAAACTCTTCTCTGCGAGGAAAGATAAGAACAATTCAGTTTCGTAAAAAAGATGGTACAACACCGGATGACTAGCGTCCCTAGGTATCAAACTCTCACTAAGGGAAAACTGTGCCTATAAATTGCATTAATATTCACCTGTGTAAATGGTCTAGTAGAAGGAAACTAGAAGGAACACAGCCAATTATTAAGTAAATATAAAATAAACAAAAAAAAGACATTGCGTGATCCAAATATCCTAAGAGTTAGTAGAGGCTTCGAAGGAAACTTAGAAAGTAAATCTACTGCAAGCTTTGCACTGTCTCCAAGACAGGATGGGAAATCCATGTACCGCCAGTCGTTGGTAACCGAACTAATCGTCGCATATCCGGATTAGCATAATAAGGGTACATAATCGGTGGCAGCGAGTCCTGCGCCACCACTCCGCAAATCGAACTGATATCTAGAGCGGACGCGTAGCCTTTACAGAAGGGGCAAAATCACAAGGAAACCTTTGCGCGACTGATTCTACGAGAAACCCAAATGATCATGGAACTCTTGAACCGAGCACGAATCTACGGAACTATTCCAAACGACTACAGATCACCGACAGATTCACAGGCAGACGGCTACAGGACACGTTCTACACACGAGTACGAGAGCAGAGAGCAGAGCGCGGAGCGTACAGTCAGGCGGGCGTTACTTACGTCGGGAGACGGCGGCGGCGGCGGAAGGAGCGAGGGACGGTGGAGGCGGCGTCCGCCCTCTGCGTGGCGGCGGGCAGAGTGGGGGAGGGGAAAGAGAAGGGTTTAGCGCTGGGGTTTCGCCGAGGCTCTTATGCCGTGTCTAAATGGGCTTTTCGCCGGCCCATGTAACAGTTGTTTTCGAGCCCATTAACCTAAGAAGCCCATTAGTTGGTTCGAGTCGAGCCTCCCCCACGGCTGAGCCTCCCCACCCTACTCGCCGTCTCCCTCCTCCCCTTCCCGCCGTCGTGGAAGGCGACCGGCGGCTCCCCCCTACCGCCGCTTCCGGAAGGTTTGTCTCCTCGTCTCTCTGAGCCTTTCCGTATCGATCTCTCCCGCCTCCAGACTGTAGCGCCTGCTCCTACGTGGTGATTTGTTTGGCCAGCCCAGACCCAGCGATTGTGGTCCTCATTCATGGTCTGATGAGTTTGTTGTTCTAGGTTTCGGAGGTTGTAGGCTAGGCTGCGGCGATGTTCTCCAGGATCTCTCAGCTCGGGGCGCGGCTCCTGCACGAGACCAGAGCTGGTTGGTATCATTTTCGGTCCCCTTTTGCTAATAGGAATCACTGACAAAATTGTTTGTGTTTCGCCTTAATAATGCTGTGACAGAACGAACTAACAGAGTAACAGTGTGAAGTTTTGAATTCGTATGATGCATACACTTCTTCGCATTTGTGGCTACGGTTTACCTTCTAATTAGATAGTCATTGTTCATGTATGTCACTATGCTAGCCAATTTTCCTAGTTTACAGTCATTTTTCTTGCTTTCGTATCTTGAGAAACCTTCTGGGTTTATGTGCACCTAGTCCCCTTCACCTTTAACACGTTTAGTGAAGGTCCTCATTCATGTTGGTTATTGTTAATTTTGTGCAGCTAGCAACTTGACAAGCCATAGAAGCAGTTACTACCAAGGTCAACTCACTCGGCATGCTCCAGCGGTTAGTCCTATTGTACTATTATCGTTGCAATTGTGATCATACCCTAGTGCTCTTTGTATCTTCTATGATTGAGAATATATCCAAGGCAGCGATATAACTAGATCTTCTATACATGGTGTATATAGTTTTCCGTAGTGTTTCGGATCGAGCTTTTGTTAGATCGGATCCAGTTTTCTTGTTTTCTAAAAAAGAACTGTGAAGATTATCTTTGCTCTACTGTGCATCTTTTGCCACCTCCAGTCATATGTGCAAACACTGGCTTTTGTAAGAAACAAAGTGTTTACATGTCCAGAAGTGATGATTTATCTTTACCAAGTTTCTTTTCTTTCGAACCAACCATGCATTCAACAAGGTTCCATATGTATAATGAACTCTGATCTATATTATATTTTTCAGAAGAGCATACTCTTCTCCACTGCAACCACGAGTAGTCATCATGATGAAGGCAGTCAGAGCAAAGAGAAGTGAGTGCACAGGTCTCTTCTTCCTATTTTATGCAGCGTGACATTTGAACACCTAGCATCTTTGCAGTCACAGTATATTCCAGAGCATTTTCCGATGTGTTATATTTTTTAAATTTTATCGATGTTGACGGTTTCCTCCTTCCACCTCTAGATGTAATAACTGCCCTGAAACAATAGCTTGGTCGGTTTCACTGAATGTTAGTAGTCGTATTTGAGCAATTATTGAATATGGGAGAAGGAACTGATATTCTGACAAGAACATTTCTCTCTGTCATGAACAGAATCTCTGTAACATTTGTCAACAAGGATGGCACCGAGCAGACAATCAGTGTTCCCGTTGGAATGTCCATGTTAGAAGCTGCTCATGAAAACGAAATCGAACTTGAAGGTTATAATTGCAAATTAGTGGTGCAAGCTGCACTGTTTTCTTTTTCATTTGCTCCCTGCATAAGTCTGTAGTAAGTAAATGCTACTACCTCTGATCCGTATAAACTGTCAGAAGAATTCAACGTACGAGGCACAAAATCGTAACTGCACCAGCCACGTTTTTTTTGTATAGGAGGGAGTATTTGATATGACTTGCCTTTTAAAACTAATTGCTCGCTAACCTGACACCCCACCCACATAGCATGTACTCTCTGTTAAATGGTGTCATATCTTCGATATATAAACTTGGATATGTCTTTTTTTTCCTTTTATAATTCTGCAGCTGATTTTTGAATTAGGTAATAACTTTACCTAGTATTTTCGTTACTGTAGGAGCATGTGAAGGATCACTCGCCTGTTCCACTTGTCATGTCATAGTGATGGTATGTTTAGATATGAGACATTCTAGTTTTTGTTCTGCTGTAGAAGTGAAGTACCGCTGACCAGCAATTTTAATCTTATCCAGGATGTAAAATATTATAACAAGCTAGAGGATCCAACAGATGAAGAAAACGATATGTTAGACCTTGCATTTGGGCTCACAGAAACGTAAGTGGATATTTCCTGTTTGTTTATCCATCTTAAATGAACCTGTGAGGTTTTGTCAGTGCAGTATCATACAAACAAGCGTGTTGGAATATCTTACAATCGACCTATGTGTTATGGTCATTTAGGCAATTGTCACATAAGTCTCCGAGCAGTTGGACTGTGTATTAATGTTCCCTTTTGCCAATTGTCTGAAAAGTCTTCGAGCACCTGTATGCAGTCATTAGGAACTATAGTTGTTCTTCTAGTGCCAACCAGGAGGTACTGGACACTTATATGAACCATGAACAGTAATGGACATAACTAACTGATAAATTTTCTAATTAGGTTATTCTCTACAACCATACATGTACAACTTGTAACTGTATAACTGTTTGTTTGCATTGTACAATCGAAACTTCAGCGGTCTGTTGCATAACCTGTTTCAGGTCTCGTCTTGGCTGCCAAGTAATAGCGACGCCTGAACTTGACGGCGTCCGACTGGCGTTGCCCGCAGCCACACGGAACTTCGCAGTAGATGGCTTTGTACCGAAACCACACTAGAGACAGGCTCCATCCTTTCAAAGCCGAGAAGCTTACAACACCACCATCAGTTTTGTACCTTAACATGTAACTGAGCCATAATAGTCTCTGAAAGTCTATGCGTTTGGGATTGCTGTTTCAGGAAAGGTCTGTTTACATTTGATGAGGGTTCTTGGTCACCGCAAGGTCTTTGTTGTATCTGTACAAGTACGACTGGCGCTGCTAGAATAAACATTGTGTGCTTGTGAGTTGTGACATCCCATCTGCAATAAAACTTACTCGATAAAATCCGCGGAGAGATGACCGTGCTGCATTTATATTCTTCTATCTATACCGTCGCCTGATGTCCCTATCCGATAAAATTGGAACGATACGGTCGCGTGCTGTGTCTTTGTGTGTCGGGTTGGGCTTAAGAAACACATGTCGCGTAAATTATTTGTGGTATGGACTCTGCCGACTATATACAATGGTTGAAGATTTGATGATATGCGATATATTTTGCACTAAGATAAGATGGAACCTGAGTCGTGAGCAGCAGAACGTGCACCGTACACATGGCGATGTTTGTGCGGCAAGACCAGCTGCCCGAGCACTTGAAAAATGGACGTTGTAGTGCTGGGCAGGCAGAGGCAGGAGATCCACCTACCGTCAGGCGATCGTTGGCCATGAACGCTGAGATTTTAAACTCGAGTGGCGGAAAAGCTCTCGATCGAGCCAGGACAAGACGTGAGACAAACATAACCGACCACAGCAGTACGCTATCAACAATCGATGGCTGTGAGCCTGCGACGAGCTTGACCAGACGCAGTAATGGCGCACGCACCCGGCCAGGAGGATGCTCTCCCGCCGTTGGCAACCATCTCTAAATGGCAACGTTAATGTCGACGGCGTGCTCGACCGCGCGCGGTAGGTGCAACGGGCATACGGGATCGCACGTCTGAATGTCCGGGTCATGGTACCGGCCAAGTGGCGTTTCCCGAGCACTAACACACTGTCTTGGTCTTGCGGTGATTTTGGTGGTGGCTGATTGATGCTCTGTTGCTTATGCTTTGTTAGCTAGTGGTCGTCTGCTCTGCTCCTCTAGAGCTAGAGGTAGAGGTGAGTGCCAACTGCATGCCAAGAAAGGGCCTCCTTCTGGAAGCTTGCAAAGGTAGGTGAAGGCAGAGTAAGCATGCGTGTCGTGAGGTGATCGCCCGCCTAGTGACTGTCTGTGATGAGTAAGAAACGTCGACATGTCGGAAGCCGAAAGCATTCCATCACCAGTACATCTTCATGCATCAGATCTACTGTACGACGATTCAATTAGCGATCCAGCAACAATTAGATCGACGCAAGATTCAATGTACGTACATGTTATTATTGCAACTGCTAAAGCTACAGGAAGCATATGATCCCAACTCGGCGCCCCTTCAGGAGTAGATCCATCAGAAGGTGGAGACTGTGCCCCTCCTCCACCTGGGGCTCGCCGCCGTTAAGCCTTGATCCCAAAGCCTCACGACGTTTGCACTGAGCGCTCTGGGGCTGCGGTACCGCCGCCCGGCCATCTCGTCCGTGGTCGCCGTCGCCATGAGAGGCCTCACCACCTGCTCCCACTCGAATGGGTCCGTACTCTCCGTCGCCCATGCCCGGCCGTGCACGTCGTCGTCGCCGTCGTCGTCCTCACGATCCCGATCCTCCTCCTCCTCCTCGTCGCTTTCCACGACGCAGCATCCGACGCGGGCGCTGTCGTGGTAGTACGCCCTGTACCTCTCCTTGGGTGATGGCGCCGGCGGCGGCATCTGATCAGACGACGATCTGCCCGCCTCATCTGTTGATGTCGTCAGAAGGGGTGACGTGTGTAGCTGAAGAGGCTGCTTTGTTGCGGCCACGGTGAAATCAGCCGGGGTAGAGGAGCGCAGGCGCCACAGGCCGGCGGCGGCCGCCGCGGCTAGGACGGCGGCGAGGCAGGTCCAGGCCGCGGAAGCGACCTCGGGGAGGGAGTAGATGCGGAAGGCGACGGCCTCCATGGGTTGCTCTAGGAGGTTCATCTCGAATCGATCGCCTGCGTTCTTGGTCGGATGGTTGCCGTTGCTCTGTTTCGATGTGGGAGAAGAAGAAGAAGAGCGACTGACTGAGCGAGTGAGCGAGACGTATTTAATGGCGGGAGGAGTGAGGAGGAGGTGGGTGATTATATCTGGACCGTTGGATTTTGAGGGCAAAGGTGCGGATCAGCGGAAGATGCTTGGGATCGCTGGGAGGGATTAGGGGGGGAGATGCCTTGCTGGATGCCGGATTTTCCATCTTCACCAAATTAATTCAACCCAATTGTATACTTTCTCAACCCACATAACCTAGCCTCCCATGAGAGGTGTCACTCCACAACCCCTCCACCAACCCTACCCCCTCATCGTCGTTGGTTGCCTTTGCCATGACAACACATGTATGCAATATGATGTAACTGGGCTCTCTCGATGGCCATATATAGCACCTGCAGGAGGGAGTGGAAGATGGTGGTGTCTTGGTCCATCGTGGTAGGCGCCTTCATCTCTGGTCAACGTCGAGGGGTTGGCACCCCCGGTGTTTCTCCGTGAGCCGGGCATCTCACCGGAGATTTTGATCCGGCCCAATGTTCACGTGCACATGTGGTCGACGGGCACGGAGGTCGGCATGGTTTAACGGGGTGAATGAATGAGGCTAAGGGTGTGAGCCCGTGTGCCGCATTTTTGTTTAATTACACTGGCCTCGGCCTTTTGTTTCACAATTTTAATTTTTTTTGTGTTATTCTGCTTGTTAAGCTTATTTTTCATCATGACTGGATAATGTTGCTTCGACAGTAACATTCACTCATTCGGGACGTAGCCAACATTGCAGTCACAAATTAACCTAAACCTAGGCGCCGTGAAACCATTGACAATATAAAGCGTGTTGCGGTGCGCCTAATATGGATTGGTACTTGTTGAAAAGCGTGTTGTCCTTGAAGAAGTGCACACCGGCGAACTGAATAATATATGCCACCACGTTCTCTTTTGTATTTTTTGGACAACTTACCGCTGACTGGATTACACACCAACATAGCTCTACATAGGTATCGTGTTCACTTTTCAGTATATAATATATCATATATGATCTTAGCGGCAAAAATAATCCTTTTTTTTTTTGCGGAGGGGAGAGGATGCTCAATGCATCACAGGGGTATTACAATCTTCAGTAATGGCTGTAGCAATTTCCGGGGGGTAACTACTGAGCCATACTTGGGTTCTAGCCTGTAACCTACCAATTCTAGCTAATTCATGACCAGCGAAATTTGCGTCACGACTAATCTTAGCTATAACAGTTCCTCTCTCCTGGATAAGATTTCTGATTGCTTCAATTCTGAACGCATGGATGGACAGATTGGGGGCCTCCTTTTTTATGAGCTCAATTGCGTCGGCACAGTCGGTCTCAACGATGAAATCCTCGTTTGTCCATAGCAGGGACAGTTGAATGCCCTCTTCGATCGCACGCAGCTCCGCATCCGTTGCATCATGACAGTTCTGGAGGTTACGGCACGCCGAGAAGATGACTTCGCCTCTATGGTTGCGAAGCACCATTCCCGTTCCCGCCTCCCCTCCGCTGACGAAGGATCCATCGACGTTCAGCTTTGTAGTACCCTCAGACGGCGGACACCACCTCTTCCGCACCTTCTGTCGTCCATCCGCTTTGGCCGGTGATCTACTAAATCCCTTCTCCATGTCAACGACCATCTTTCCTTTGGCGATATCTGCAACAGGGAATTGTTCAATTAAAAGAAGAGAGTTAAGGTAGCTGACTAGGAACCTTCTTGATCCTTCAATTGGGGGGCATGGTTTGTCATGCGTGATCTCGTTATGGGCATGCCAAATACGCCATAAGGTCATCAGTAACATAACGCGCTGGTCTTCAGTGATGCGATCAAGGATGTGGAGGAGCCACTCAGATCCTGTGTAGACTAGCATGTCGTCAGGGGGCAGGCTCCATTCATCTTTCATAGCTAGCCAGAGGCCTCGGGCATGTGGGCAGCGGAGAAAGGCATGGTAAGTGTCTTCGTCTTCCCCTCCACATATATCACAAGTTGCATGCAAGGCCATGCCTCTTCTGTGGAGGTTATCCTTTGTCGCAAGGGCATTACGTCCAATTCTCCAAGCCAGGTTTCGGACTTTTGGGGGCACAGGGCAGCTCCAAATCAACTTCCAGCACGGCCTCTCACCATGCGGTCTACTACTAGTTGCTCCACGATCCTGATTAAGCATGCTTATAGATAATGCAAGGCGGTAGGCACTTCTCACACTGAATATACCTCGTTTATCCGGGTGCCAAGCAATAAAGTCATTCTCATTTCTTGTAGAGGTCTTTATTTTCAAGATTTCAGTAACATCTTCTTGATTGAAATATTGCTGGAGAAGCTGTAGGTTCCACTCACCATCAGCTTGTATGAGATCGGCAACCCACCGTAGGCGACATCGCCCCTGGTTAGACGTAGGTTGGCGAGAGCCATCCCTAGGGATCCATGGATCTCGCCACACTCTAATCTGGGATCCGTTCCCAACACGCCAAATAACTCCCTTTTTTAGCAGCTCGAGTCCATATTCGATGCCATGCCAAGTAGACGATCCGTTCCCTGTAAAAACAGTGTCAATGAGGGAACCGTTGGGGTAGTACTTCGCCTTTAGAAGTCTTGCACAAAGTGTATCAGGGAATTGAATAAGACGCCAAGCCTGACGGGCTAACAACGCTTGGTTAAACAACCTCATATCCCTGAATCCCAACCCTCCACACATCTTCGGCCTCAGCAATATGTCCCATGCGACCCAACATGTTTTCCTTTTCCCATTTTCAGCACCCCACCAATATCGTCTAATGATCTTTGTTAGCTCATCACATAGACCAAGAGGGAGTTTAAAAACACTCATCACATAAACCGAAAGTGCTTGAGCAACAGATTTAATAAGCACTTCTTTGGCAGCCTGAGACTTATGATTGTCGTCCCACTCAACAAGGCATTTGGCAAGTTTAGATTGGATACTCTCAAACTTGTCTTTGGACATCCGACCATCCGGGGTAGGCAACCCAAGGTACTTTGCCTCAAAAAGTTCTTGTGTGATGTTTAATTCTTGCTTAACTTCCAATCTGGTTTCCAAAGAACAAGACTCACCAAAGAATATAGAGCATTTGTCGGGATTTATAAGCTGGCCCGTGCTCATGGCATATTGATCTAGAATCACTTTAATTCTTTGTGCCTGTTGAACAGTGGCTTTGAAGAACAATAGACTATCGTCTGCAAATAGTAGATGCGAGATCCCCGGTGCCTGGCGACATATCTTAACAGCATCGATATTGTGGCCATCCACCTCATTCTGAATCAAAGTAGATAAGCCATCAGCTACTAACAAAAACAGAAAGGGAGATAAAGGATCACCTTGACGGAGTCCCCGAGAAGGCGAAAATGAATCCAGGAGGTTTCCATTGAATTTAACTCTATATTGTACCGATGTGACACAAGACATTATCCAGTCCACCCATCGATACGAGAAACCCATCCTTTGCATCACTTTCTTTAGAAAATCCCAATCCACCCGATCATACGCTTTTGATAGATCCAGCTTGTACGCACAGAAGTTCTTCTCATGCTTCACATTATTTTCAATGAAGTGAAGACATTCAAAGGCCACCAGGGCATTATCCGTGATTAATCTTCCGGGAATAAAGGCACTTTGGTTCATTGATACAATCTCACCCAATATTGGTCGGAGCCTATTCACCATACATTTGGAAATCACTTTATAAATCACCGTACATAGGCTAATGGGTCTAAAATCCTTGAGAGTTTCCGGTTGTTCCTTTTTCGGTATAAGCACAATGGCTGTATCATTGACCCCGTCCGGCATATGTCCAGTAACAAAGAAGAGCTTCACAGCATTAATTACTTCCACCTTAATAGTGCTCCAATTACGTTGATAAAACCGAGCTGGGAAGCCATCCACTCCCGGCGCTTTCAGAGGACCGATTTGAAAAAGTGCATCGCTAATTTCCTCTTCCGTGAAGTCCTTACAAAGATTCTGGTTCATCTCAAGGGTCACCTTTGGCTGCATGAGAGAGACAAGATGATCAGGATTAAGAGACGGGTCCTTCGTAAACAATTCCTTAAAATGGGACGTCGCCATGAGCTCCATATCAGTCGGGACATCCTTCCATACGCCTTGATCATCTTTTAACTTTTTTATTTTGTTTCTACGAGCACGCCACTTAGCAGTTTGATGGAAGAACTTTGTATTACGATCACCTTCTTTCAACCATGTGACCCGAGATCTTTGTAACCATAGCATTTCCTCTCGGTATAGCAGCTCATTCAGGTGATCATTAGCACAGCGTATCTCCTGTTGGTCTGCACCATCAATCATCAAATGTTCCAGCTTCCGGCGAGCTTTTGTTAATTCCCGGATAATATTTCCAAATTTCTGTTTGCTCCACTGCTGTAGGGCATCCATAACAGAATTTATCCCGGACATCACATCAGCTAGATTAGATTTCTGCCCTGCTTGCTCCCATGCATTTGCCACATATTCAGGAAGCTCAGCCTCCCGTTCCCACATAATTTCATATTGCCGCCGTGGTCGAGGGTTCATGATACGCTCCTCTGGTGTAATGTTTAAAAGGATGGGGCAGTGATCCGAAACTGATGTTACCAGATGCTTCACGTGTGAGTCAGCAAAAAGATCCCTCCAAGCATGGCACGCAACAGCTCTATCCAGACGTACCCGTACATTAGCATTGCCTCTCCTCTTATTATCATATGTGTAAGGGACACCTGAAAAGCCAAGATCAACAAGGTTACAATCAGATAAAACCTCACGGAAAGCTTCCATTTGACACACAGAACGAGGGGTTTTAGATAAGTGCTCTTCTTGCCACAAGGCCTCGTTAAAGTCACCGATAATCATCCATGGGAGAGTTGATTTTGTCTTAAGTTCACGTAGCTTATCCCACATCTGATATCTATTTTCCACACGAGGCTCACCATAGACACAAGTAATTCGCCATTGTGGGGCTTGGGGAGACTCACGCACATACGCATCAATAAACCTTTCATTAATATCTTGCACTTCTACAACGAGACTCTCATGCCAAAATAAAGCAATACCACCACTAAGACCATCACTACTAAAACCAGCAAAGCCTTTAAGACCTAAACGCCTACGCAAACGCCTAATTTTACTCTTATGTTGCCTAGTCTCACAAAGAAAAAACAAACGCAGACTCCAAGTCTGGGAAAGGGTGGCCAGCTCTCTAACTGTCAAGGTATTCCCGGCCCCTCGACAGTTGAGCGATAAGCAATTCATTGCTCCTGACGAGACCAAACATTAGGTCTCGTCAGGGTACCGGAAGCCCCGGGTCCGGTTGCTGCCTGTTTCTTCCGCATCCTTGCCTCATCCACCTGTCCGTCTGCCGTGTGTTCATCCTCCACATGCTGAACGTGGTACCTCGGCCTCTCCATCCTTCCCTTCTTCATCAAGTTTCGGTCCTGTCCCTTCAGATTCAGTGCCAATGTTAGGTCCAACCGATCCTCCTGATCCCCATATGCAGCCAGACGCTTCCCCAACACCGAGTCCGCAGCTTGCATGGTCACATCCGCAATGCTGCTTAGTGATGCAGTTGAGTTGGACAGGTTTTGGATCGCTGGTATCATGTCTTCAGTGTTAGGACTTCGCGGTGGCTGCACCTGTTGCACATCATCCTCTAGCGCCGGCATTCCCAACTCCTGTTCGCGCTCAGCCTTGTCGGCGAACAGCTGATTATCTCGGATGTTGTATGGTCTTGGCGGCTCAGAATTACACCTCGGCCTTCTCCCTGCATGCCCACCTCTCAGCAAGTCCAACTGTTCTACCGTGCGAGCAAGAGACTCCTCCACCTCTTCCGTTGTTCTGAACACTGGCTCCTCTATCCCATCCCTTGCATCCACTGCCTCTGGAACATGTGCAGTATACCTAGTCGTCTCCTTGGCAGGCTGATTGTGTGCAGAGTTGGGTCGGCCCAACGGCGACGAGCTAACACTGCCCACTGGCGAGTTAAACGCTAAGCCTTTCTTCGCTGCTGGATTGACAGGGGCCGTGTAGACACGACGGTCATACTTACGTTTTGGCGAACATCGGAGCGAGTCATCGTAATGCATCGTTGGGATACCTTTTATCTTCTTCTCACACTCCTCTTTCCGGTGTCCAATGAAGCCACAGTGAAAGCAAAAATGCGGCACACGTTCATACCGCAGCGGATACACCATGGGCGAGCTTCGTCCTTTGACCTTGGTAGTAAATCTGGTCTGCAGCCTTTTATTCAGCGGGATAGCAATGCGGATCCGCAAATAGTCGTTGAGTTCCAGTCCTTCTTGATCAACATCAACCTCCTCCACTTTTCCAAGATGCGCCCCCACGAACTCGCCGTAAGCTACGGTTTGCTTATTCCATGGAACATCGTAGAAACGCACCCATAGCTGAATTGTATCTAGCACCGTCTCTGATGGCTGGGCATTGTTAACAAACGGGGCAATCAGAACAGCTACCCCCAGCTTAATCCATGGACCACCTCGTTTGACAAAGCGATAGTCTCCTTCTCCCTTAAACGTGATGATGAAGAAATTGTCTTTAAGCGGGGTGAAAAACATCTTCTCCCGGATACCCCAGACCTTCATGAAGTGCTCGTGCAGGCTAGCCCAATTCGCCGCTTTCAGAGAGTAATACCTGGCGAGCAGCTTCCATGGTTGCACAGTCGATCGATCTTCCGCCACGACTTCCTCAGGTTCCTCGACACAGATGTCATCTTCAAGATCTACTTCCCCTGCAAGTCGGGCCTCCGGCCCGACATTCGTGCCATCCTCTTCTTCCGCCTCCCAGTTGCCATCGTAAGATTCTGAAACCTCCGTGATGATGACCCGGTGATCCTGACGCGCAGCCACGATCGTGCCCTCCACCAGCGGCTTCGGGTGGGTAGATGCCTCACCGGCGTCCCCTTGTTCACCCCCACCGCCAGTAGACGACATCGCTCGAGACTGCTTGTAGTCGGGAGGTTCGCCGGGATCGAAGGTTTTAGACCTCTCGTCGAAAGATCGGATTAGTTTCTTGACAGAGCCGTCCGCAGCCGGCCATATATGGCGCCTCTCCCCGATTGAATCTATCATCAGAGCGCCTCCGTGAACCAGCCGAACTCCTACTGGAGGTCTCGTACACGACTTGGACTTCCCAACGGACTCGTAGACATCACAAACTCGGATACAGAGATCGTTCCCGTCCATGGTTTGGCGGCGGCGGCGCGCAGTCGCCTGGGCGTCGCCAGAGAGCCAACCCTAGACGTAACGTAGACGATGGCAAAAATAATCCTTTGTAATACTCATATTTTGTTATATTTTCGTCGATCATTTCTCTAGGATAGTTATCAAGAATTATTTATATGAAAATAAATATGGTACACTATTACGCTATCAGAACGAGAAAATGCAAGGTTTCCCAAACGACTACAAGTTCGCTGCCTCTCTGACCCTATAAAACAGAAGTAAGTTTTGATTTAACTTGACGTCGACTGTAGTGCATTAAAAGAGACAAAACAGTTTGGTTTCTCATTGTTGCGCAGCCTGAACTGAATAAAGATCGACTACCAGCGGATTGGACATCAGGTCAAAGTGCCGAACAGGGGATCCATGGAGTGTAAAAATCATTTTCAGGAGAAATCTGAAGGTATCCAATTTTCGACATCTGCTCAATCCGGCTTCCTTCCTCGCCGGTATATATTCTCTCGATTCCTACTCCCTCTTGTACTTGCTGAACATTGTGTATAGCTGAAGAATGTGGAAGCACGCTGGCGAACTGAACAACAGCTCTACGTACACATGTATACACGTACGTACAATGCACACTAGAGAATACTGAATTACACATCAAAACAGCTCTACACATGTACCGTATCATGTCCACTACTATGTGATACGGTCACAGCGGCAGGCAAAATATGGACTGGAAAAGAATGCTGGAAGACATCAAAGGAGGAAGGGAGAGAGGTTCAGAGGTTCTGGATGATCTTGAGGGTCTCGCCGATGTGCTTCTCGGGCTGGAACTGGTTGTTGTAGATGTACTGCACCACGCCCTTCTTGTCGAGCACGTAGGTCTGCCTGCCGGGCAGCGTCCCGAAGAGGTCCGACGGCACGCCCCACTCCTTGCGCACCTTGTTCCCTTCGTCGCTGAGCAGCGTAAAGGGCAGCCTGTACTTCTTGGCGAACGCCTTGTGCGACGCCGCGTCGTCGCCGCTGATCCCGATCACCTCCGCGCCCGCCTTCTTGTACTTCTCGTACGAGTCCCTGAAAGCGCACGCCTGCATATCACCTTGGCGGCGTCATCATCCGGCAGTACGTTCACAGAATTGTTATTACAGACAGTCCATGCATTTTAACTGAATCAATCACGCATAATGCTTCCACAAAACCATGACAAAATCTTATTACATGTCTTCTTTTCTAGCTAGCTAGGTAGAAAGTGTTTGTTCTCTAATGGTACGTTCTACCGGCGGCTACTGCTCGTACATGTAGATGAAGTCGGAGTTGCCGGCCATGGCGTTGATGACCTGGGAGGTGAGCACGGCGCCGCCGGCGATGACAAGGATGATGAGCACGGCCGTGATGGGGTTCCGCAGCAGCTCGTAGATGGGTTGCACCAGCGCCCATGCGAACCCCGTGCTCACCGTCAGCGCGTACAGGCCGTACCGCCGCATGTTGTCCCAGAACTCCTCCACCAGCGGGCCCTCCGGCCCCAGCGCCAACGCCGGCCCGGCGTCCACCGACAACGCAAGCGCCACCGCTACTCCCGCCGTGATGCCGCCGATCAGCGCCCACGTCGGCAGCTCGCACGTCCGGCCTCCGTCGTTGGTCAGGTTCTTCGGCGCTGCTCTTTCTTCAGACGGTATGGTGGTGGTCATGGTGTGCAGGTGCTGTTGTTGGGGAGTGTTGGTGTTAGGGGTGGTGGCGGAGAGGTGAGCTTGGACGGTGGCGAAGCCGTGGCGTTTGGAAAATATCTGATTAATTTGGACGAAAATATGATGATTGTGTTAACAAGTGCCAAATAACAGAGCTACTGTATATTGTTAAGAGCACATAACTGTATCTCTGCCTCAAATCAACTAATGGGTGGCATTTTCTCGCTGGAATGGATTTGGACATTGTGTATAGGGCCATTTCCGACTGAGCTCACGCGGCGACGAAAATTCATAGGCAAAATATTCTCCATAACCTGTGCCCAGCCGGCAGCCAGGCACCGTATGGCTTCCCGAATTCTAGGTTATCATTGCCATTAATCCTTGTAGTGGACGATGAAGTGGGGAAAAACTACTACAGTAGTAAAACAAACCAGTTCTCGCGGACTTCTATTTGTACAATTAATCTTGATAGCTGATATTCCAAACTAAATGATTCAGACTTTCTACCAAACTATATCACTGACGATTATGTTAAACATCTAAGACATACTAGCAATGGAGGCTAGCATTTGAATGAATTAAGGGGTAAATTTTTCGTCATGTTGCTGTTTTTCTCTGAATAAATAAAACAGCCCTTGGACTGGCATCTTAGATCATGAGCTTAGATTTTCGTTGGACTGATCATTTACTGATGGATCGGAGGAAAGTGTGTGTGGGAAAAACCACGGACCTGCTTGGTGCAGCCGGGGGTTTCATCGGCAGGGTAGAAGTAGAGGACGACGGGCTTGCCCTTGAACTTGGAGAGCGACACCGTCTTGCCGTCCTGGTCCTTGAGGGTGAAGTTGGGCGGCACGCTGCCCTTGCTCACCTGCAACCCAATCCAATACAGTCACCACCAATTCACCGCTAGCACGCATGTACGCTCCAACAGCCGTTACATGTTGCGTGAGCACGCACCTTTCCGCAGACTATGCCCGTGGACGTGGCGCGGCGGCGCGGCAGCACTGGCGCGACGGCGAATGCCGACGCCGGCGCCGGCGACCTGAGGCCTTGGAACGCTGTGGAGGTGGAGGGCCTGCAGAGAAGCGCCTGAGGTCGGAGAGACGAGGACGCGCGAGAGGTGAGGGGCACTAGAGAAGGCTTGCAGCAGGCTGTGGAGGCGGCGAACGCCATGTTGGATCGAGCTCAAGGAGGAGTCCGCTGCTGTGTTTCTTGGTGGATGGATGGTTGGTTCTTAGCTTCGGGGGGATATCAGGATGAGATACCTACGGGGGGTTTTGTGCCTACGTGGCGTAACCTGCTGCCCTTTGCTGTCTGTCTGTCTGCACACGAGACATACATGGACAAGATTTCAAAAAATTCAAAACCCACCATCCATATGCACCGTCGAAAGTTGCTGGACCAACAGTTACGATGGTTGGTGGGTTCGCACAGTCGAAAATATTCTGACTAGCACGAATCGCAATGCACGACCAAAAGTGACGATGGCTGGTGGGTTCGCATGTAGTTGTGCAATCGTTGCGTTGCAATATTTCATAATCTTTTACCAAGTTTCTTAGCGGTGGAATGGAGAGAGTTCATAGCATGTGACCAGACTCGGAACAGAACATGGCTTCCCCCTCTCACGACTGGTCGGCAACCGACCGCGCCGCCAGGCACCCACCCCAGAGTTCCTTCCCCGCCCATTCTCCTCTGTCGGCGTCGGCGCGTTTCATCAGCTTTGTCCTCGACAGTGGTGGCTCCCTGCTTTGCCCCCATCGGTGGACTCCTCACGCGGGGAGGCGTGGCACCGGGCAGTGTGCCCAGGCAACGGTCGTCCGGCTCCACAGCGTCGGGTCCTCCAGTGCTACATGTGATGGGCGTGCCGGCTGGCGAGGGTAGCCAGGATTTGACCAAGGCCATGTAGGCCCAGATCTGGACCTTTTGGGCCTGATCTGGGTAAGGGCGGGTCAGGATTCTTGATCTAATTGAGGTAGGACAACACCGTGTTGCATGGGTTTGACGGATCTTTGGTGGCCTATGTGCAGCAACATGGCGGCAGAGACCTTTAAGGGTACGACCAGGCAGGTGGCCTGGTTTGTCTATGCTGCCGTGTCCGGTCAACACCGCCGATGGCGGTGGAGGATGTCCTCCAGGTGGCTGCGATATCTGGCTCCAATGGTGGCCTGGTGTGCTTTTCCTTGTTGCGTTTGATCGGCTACCACTATATTCAGCGGTGGAGTGGAGGTTGTTCCCTCCCGTGTGGTTGTGGTACTACAACTCCTTATCTATGATGGGTTCATCTCAGTTCAACTAGCCGTGGAGTGCTTGCCATGGTGATACAACGATTAGTGACTGTAATTCCGTGGTGGTGTTTGTTGGTGGGTGGCTAGTTGGGTGGAGCGCTTCGGATTGTCGAGAGATGTGGTTTTTTGGGGGTCAGGAGAAATCAGTCATCTTGACACCGACGTGGCGACATTTGTGAGTGTCGCATATCCTTCCTGAAAGGGCGTCTGGTGTACCTCTTCCCCACTACCTATAGCATACCCGGAGAAATACTACGACCAGTCCGGGCAGCAGCGTCGTCGTTGCTTTTCGTCCTAGAGGTGATGCTTGGTACGCGGTGATTTGAAGTGCTAGGCTCGTGGTGGGAATACTCCGGAGGACGTAACGGTTGAATAGCCATTTTCGTCTTCGAGAATCCTCCAGTGTCTGCCTTATTCTCTTTTCTTTTGAGGGGGAGAATGGAATGTCTCATTGAATATGTGAATCATGACTGTTTTAATTCTTCGAGTATGTTGAAACCAATAAAAAATATTATGTGCTAGTACTCTCTGACACATGCTAATAAAGTTAAGGGCAATAAGGAACCATTATGAGATGATCAGATAATGTCAGTTCCTTAGGTTTCAACTATCAGAAAGAATGTAAATATTCAATTATAATGTGCCCTAATTTTAGATCGGGGTAATCGGAAAATATACAATAAAGTCCAGAAGTTTACTAGTGGAAAGGCCGCCAAAAGTCTTGTAAATATGCAAGGCAATAAGGTTTACTTGCTCACTAATAAGAAGTCTGATAACCTTCATATCGTGGGTTATCTGGATATTGTTATAGCGAGATGTGTGGATATTAAAGTTTCCAAGTTAAATCCACACCCTCGCATATGAAGCTATGTCGTAGAAAAGTTCCAGAATGATTTTAATAACATCTGTAATGATGCAATGTATCATGTGGCATGTTAAAGAGACTAAAGGTTGTATGTAAGAAGTTTTAATCCTAAAATAATGGTGATAGACAACACTTATAAACAACCTACTACAATATGAGCACATAATTTTCTATGCGAATAGCAACAAGTTAAATGGTGTTGCAAAAAACATTGACAATATGTTAACTGGTGTGAAAGATAGAATCCAGAATCAAGCTTATTATATTCATAGATGTGTTATATGTGTGCATCGCTAGTCGCTGCTCGTGAGATTATTCTAAAATAATATTTACAACTCTGATTAAAAGATTGGCGTATGATTTGAATTAATTTTAAATATAACGCGCCGTCGATGTAGGTCATGACGAAAGTTCAAGTCTCAAGACTATTAATGCCGAAATCAGTGTTTCGGCAATGCATGTGCCCAAATTGTTTCGTTAAAGGTATTATCGAAACTGGCCTACATGCCATTTTTTTTTCTCAATTATTAAAATAGAAGTCTCTTATTTGTGTCATGATTCGAGATAAAATATATATGAAGTTTGCACGTCAACGATTAGATTAATTAATCTTTTAAAAATTCCTTTCGGCGATTAGATGCATCTCACCTTTGTCCACAGCTTTTGTGTTGTTACTTACTTTTTCGTTTGGATGGACAAAAGCTCACTCAACCGAAATTTAAATATCCAGGGAAATCAGTATGATGTAATAAGAACCTAAAAATAAGTAAATAGAATGTAGAGGCGGCAACTTTGCCACTGTTGTCCGGCGTCAGTCAGTTCCCTCTGTTTTTAAACGATGAGAAGGAGAAGAAGGATCGGTTTACTGCAATGACAGAATAAAACAGAGCATAAGTGACTGGTGAAGAAAAAATCTGGACATAAGATGCGTGCCAAGTTTGCATTAGCAGAAGCAGAACCTCTTGGTGATTTTGCAGGTAGAGCCATCTCCTTGAGCTGAGATCTTGCAGGAGACGTCGGGACGAAGCTTTGCAACGACCGAACTGCACAAGCGGCATAGCATTTTGATATTGGTGGTAAGAACACATCGGATCTACTCTAGTAGATGATCATGTATGTAATCTCTGACGATGATCATAAGCAGAAAGCGGAGAGGAATTACTACCATGCGGAGGGATGACGTAGCTGTTGTCGTCCGGATCATCGGAAGCAGCATCCGACCAGCACGTTCTCGGCTTGATCGGATCACATGACGCCGCCGATGCTTGGCTCCCGCCGGCATCACCTGCCGGAGGCGGCGCGCGCTCGATGACGACGACGGTATCGTCGGCACCCTTGCCGTTCTTCTTGCCGAAGGCCAGGAACCTCTTGAGCCCCGCCACGGCATCTGTCGGCGACTGCGGTCTCCCGGTGACAGAGACGGCGCAGCTCGTCTTGGTCGGCAGGAACACTATGCTCTGATCCTCCTCCTCCTCACTGGCGTCCACCTCCTCCTGCTCCCGTTTCATCCTCAGCAGCGCGGCGTCGGACTCCAACAGTTCCTCGGTGGACAGAGCTCCGCCGGAAGCAGGCGGCGGGGTGGGGAGCGGAGAGCCGGCGGCCGAGGCGTCCAACTCGGATCCTTGCGAGAAGGACGACTGCACGTTCGAGTAGAGCGACTCGGAGCTATCCCGGGACGATGCTTCTGTGGCGGTGCCCGGGCTTTCCTTGACGGTCGTCTCAGATGGTGGTGATGACGATGCCATGGTTTCCTCGAAGATTTCAGCCTCCTGATGCTCGTCCCCGGCCTCTTCGTGGTCTCTCTTGATGTACACGTAGCTTGGCTCTGTGTCGGAGTCCCCGGTGATCTCCGCATCGCCAACACCCGCCTCAGTGTTGGAGTTGAGGCCCTCGGCGTCTGCACGTTCGGATGATGTTTCACGATCGTCGTCGGTTCCTAGTCTGCTCAGGAAATCAACCTGTCCGGGGGTCATCGACGGCGATGAGACGAGCGTGACGCCGATGCGTGACCTCCTGAGGCGGAGCGGGCCGGGAGAGACCACAGCGGCCGTCTTGATCTCCGCGAGGAGAGTGTTTAGCGTAAAACTACCACTTTACAAACTAAATCACAAAAACATACCACTTTTGCCCCGAATCACAAAAACATACCACATTTGCCCCGAATCACAAAAACATACCACATTTGCGCAAAATCACGTTTCAGAGCGAATTGACACGAAACCTGACATCGCGGACCCACCTGTAAGAGCTTACGTGGCAAGGGAGAGCTTACGTGGCAAGGGAGAGACGGTGGGTCCGCGATGTCAGGTTTCGTGTCAATTCGCTCTGAAACGTGATTTTGCGCAAATGTGGTATGTTTTTGTGATTCGGGGCAAATGTGGTATGTTTTTGTGATTCGGGGCAAAAGTGGTATGTTTTTGTGATTTAGTTTGTAAAGTGGTAGTTTTACGCTAAACACTCCCGCGAGGACGACCTGCTCGTGGAAGCGGCTCCGCGCCGCGGCGATGGCGGCATCAGCGGCGCTCGGCGCAGGAGCGCGCGGCGGCCGCGGGCTCTCCCTGACGGTGACGGTGGAGGAGGAGGAGGAGGAGGATGAGCCGCTGCTGCGCTCCACCTTGCTGCCGCTGTCCTTGAGCGAGCTCCTGGTCCGTGACAGCGTCTTGAGCGGCGATGGCGGCATCCTGTTCTCCTTCCGGGGCGTGGTGGGTGCCTCCGGGTGGGACGTCCGCCGGCTGGTGGGTAGCCTTGGGCTGGCCGCCGCCGGTGACGAGGATGGGACGGCGCTCCTCAGTCGTGGGAGCTTCAGGGCGGAGATGCATCTTGTCGTAGCAGCAGCGGGGACAATGCTCCGGGCCTTTTGCTGCAAGGAACGAACGAGAGGATTCAACATGTTTTCTAATGAACATTTATATCCTAATGAACAAAAAAAACATTTACAATATTTAGTAAACATGACATGAAAATACGTTCTTCGTTGAGTCTATTGATATCAATTTGATATTCTAAATAAATATATTTGTGTTTACATGATTGATTAAACTTATTATATCTTGACTTTGGACTAAATTTACGCGCCTTATTTTTATGAAATGGAGGGCGTATGAAAATTCCAATTCGCAATTGTTAACTATCATTTCTGCAGCAGATTTGCTAGGGCTCGGAGTATGGCGCGACCAAGAGAACATCAAGTTCCATATATGTGCGAGGGGAATAAGAAAGGGATAATTTTTATGGAATGAAATTACAGACTTGAGTGTATTTTGGAGATCTCCAGAAGAGCAATGCGTTGTCCATACTCGGTCGATCTCGATCAAGATATTCACGTTGTACACCACATGACCGGATGTCCTTCTTCGGCTCGATGTGAGGATAACTTAGAGTTGAGTGTGGATATGTATGAGCTCCTACGAATAGTTTCAGGGCCAAATTGATCCTTCTCCCTTAGAAAAAGGGTGAAGATAGAGTCATGGGACAGAGTTGTGATTTGGGGTGAATGAGATCCTTAGCGTGATTTTGCAGAATTTTTTGGGTGACACTAGAAACATTCTGTCCCAACGGCAAAACAAAAAATAAATATTCTTTTTTGATGAATGCAAGTCTTTTACGCATTTCAGAATTTACCTGGCAGCCAAAAAAAGTAATATATCATGCGTATGCATGTGACTTAGTGAAGAGAATAGCAAGAAAAACAAGAACCAGCGGATACCAAGACATGCGTGCGACGTCTCTCACCCGAAAGACCACACGAACACGATAGCTCAACTAAACCGGTCTTAACGATCGAATCACAAGATAAGCACAAAAAGTGTCCTGCCCAGAACACAAGGATCAAACAGGGCAGTATCTTGCTTCATCCGCCAACAAAATGGCGATGCCTAGCTGAACTTTCGTCCCAGGGATTGCGCGAACTAAAGCAAAAGTAATCAGTTTTAGCGTTTAATTATGATCTTACTCAAATGTTAGTATAATTTAACCCGTCGAGAAAAAGAAGATGAACAGTTCGTTTGAGCTTTAATTTTCCGAAGGCCGGCGAATGAGAGAAGTAGACAAGACCGTATTAGTAGGGTATTCTTGAAAAAGAGAAGAGAAGACCAAGCGTTGGTCGAATCAACGGATTACCTCTCTGGCGGGGCTGCTGGCGGCGTCGTCTGGGCCGCGGCGGCGGCCGCCCGCGTCGAGGCGCGCCCAGAGCGCCTTGACCTCGGCCTCCTTGCGCTCCATGCGCGCGAGCCAGCCCTGCCGCAGCTTCTCGTCCCGCCTCCTCACGTACGCGTCGTACCTCCTCCCCCTCCCCACCTCCTCCGTGCCGCCGTCGTCAACGACGACACCGACGTCGCGACGATCGACCAGGGCCGTACTCTTCTCGGCGAGGCGGCGCTTGTACCCTTCGAACTGGCGCTCCAGCTCGGCGACCTGCGCCCAGAGCGGGTCCGCGCTGCCGCCGCCGCCGCGCAGCATCGCGGTCGTCGCCATCGCCATGGATGGATAGCTGGTTCGTGCTCTCGCTCTCGCGCGCGACTACGCTACGTATGTAGTATGTGGCAGCCAGGCTGGTTCGACGTGAGAGGGGCTAGCTCTTGGATTTGAAAGGGTTCTGACTTGGACGGGGTCTGTCCTGTCGTGGGAGCACGGCACGGCCGGCCGGCGACGGAGATGGATATATGCATGGGGGCGCCGGGCTTTGCCCGCTCGACGTTTGGCGCGTATGTGCTTGGTACTCATCTTTGGGCCGGATCTCGTATGGTGGCCGGAGATGATGTTCTGGGCTGCGACTGCGATGTCTATGGCAGGCCTGAAATAGACGACAAGTTTTACACAACTGCAACCACTCTCTCTGTTGTAAGCTAATGATCTATGTGAGGCAATGGTTATTCGAACAGTCAAGGAGGCAACAGTGGTTGCACTTGCACTGACCTGTGGGCATATTTGGGAGGCTCGAGACGAGGATGTGAATATAAAGGGCTGACTTAATCTAAAAAATAACAATGATTAAATGTATAACTGAAAATAATTAGGTACAAGCAGTGGCTCTGTGCAACGTCGCGGTGCTTCTAAGATTCAGGCAATCAGAACAACGTCGCGGTGCATGAGAGGATTGGTAGGCACATTGGCTGCTTCAGTGGCTTCTGATAAGAACCTTTGTGAAGGAGCTCACTGAAATGGCATCCAAAAGTACCCTCTTGTATACATACTGAACTTTATATTCTGACAGATGGGTACAACTGCGTCATAGCAAACCAAAAGTAGCCCAAGAGGATACGTATAGGGTTCAGAAGATGATCGATCACACAGGACCAAGAACAAGAACAAATTCAGTTTGCATGAGCTAATTAATTACAACCGTGACGATCATTGATACAAGGACGAATCTCAACAAGATCGGATCTAACTGACAGGTGCGGAAGAGAAGAACTGGCTGTGCTGTCCCTGAAGATCGTCCGCCACGGCGTTGTAATTGTACCCGATCTCCTGGAGCTCTTCTTCTTCCTCGGGAAGATGAGCCAAAAGGGATTCCACAAGCTGGATGTAGGAGTCGATGTCGTCCTCATCATCGGAAACAAGCTGTTGGATGTCGTTGTTGTGAGCTTCCGTCGGGAGAGTCGTTTGCTGATCCTCTTCTTGGACCTCTGCTTCCCGTTCCCAGTGATCAGCAGAAAGTAGCTGTTCCATGTTCTGATCTTCCACCGGCGGGAGAGTTTGATGTTCGTCGTCCCCGAAAATTTCTTCCCAACGGAAAGAGAGCGGGTCCGTGCCGTCATCAGCTTCAGGAACCTCCGTGGACGCGGCGGCAGGCCATACCGGACAATCCTCGTACTCCACCTCAGGTTCCGGGACAGGGACGGGGGCGGCGATCCGCATCTTCTTGCAGCAGCTTGACATATCGTCGGCGGAGACCGGCGCTGGCCTCTTGTGCGCGGTAACGGCCACGGGCTCAGCTGGTTGCGGTGCGGGTGCCTGCTCTGCTGGTTCTTGACGAAGAAGCTTGTACGCGTCCGATTCTTGGCGGGCGGAGGCGGGCGGGTACGCAGCCAGATGGATCCTGCAGAGCACCATCTCCCCCTCGGGGACGACGGCCTCGGGCAGCAGGCACCGGTACTCCTCCATGATCCAGCCGGTGGACACCTTGTCCTTGCCCTTGCCCTTCTTGAACGACAGGTTCCGGTACTCGCCGATCTTGGTTTCCCCGTCGTAGTCGTAGACGTCCTTGGTGGTGTTGATCCCCCAGGTGCCGCCGCCGGCGACGCGCACCCACTGCCTGGTCTTGGCGTTCCGCTTGCAGGTGGTGAAGAAGAAACGGTCGCCGGAGGTCACGGCCGTAGGCACGGGGGCGAACTGCCGGGCGAGGTCCCTGGGCTCGCAGGCGTAGACTTGGGCGTGGCGGATGAGCTTCTCGGCGCCGTGCATCGTCTCGCCGCGCTGGAGCTTGTACACCTCGTCGAGCCCGTCCATCTCCATGGATCCGCTTCGGGAGATTGGCGGCGAGATGGGATGATGGCGGGAGGGAGATTGGTGTGAGGCGCAGAGTGGGAGGGGGTCAGTATATAAGAACGCTGCTGCTGCTGCTGGGTTCCCATGCATATTTGGAGTCCGAGATGACACTCTACTTCGTCTTCACCACGGACTCCACTTTCCAAAACTTGCTGCTCCCGTTTCCATCTCCCTCTCGGTGCTGGTTATTTTTTGAATCCGAGAATTGGTGCCAGTTGGCCAAATCTCTCTAGTCGCGTAAATGAAGCGGGTACAAATATTGAGAGCATTGGATTGGAATGTATTCCTTGGCCTGGCAGTCACTCTTACGTGCTTGCAGTTTAGAAGGAGAAGTCGAGCTGGGAAGGTCATGGAACTAGCTAGAGCGATCCAAGTATGGGCCTCATGCATGTTTTACTGCCCAACATGTATGCTGAACGATGTCAATGACGTGAAAAGTGTTATAGAATCGTAGGCGCCTAATTGATCTACCGTGAGACAAGCAATCACAAGATGACGATGACACCGATATTTGTTCACGCAGTTCGGCTTACTTGCCTACATCTGCGGGGCATGACTATGGGCGCTCCTCCCCACGATACTGCTGCACCGGTCGCCTTGGTCGCCGGCAAAAACCGCCGGCTCCCCTTGCGTATACACCTTGGTCGCCGGCAGAAGCCGCCGGCTCCCCTTGCGCGCCCTGCTGCTATCTTGTCGCCATTGTCGTCATAGGTTACAACATGTGATGCCTCCTCATTATATGAGAGGCCCTAGGATACACGTGTTCGACACCAACACTACCCGTACCCTGTCCACACCTATTACAACACCAAGTCCATGTAACCTCCCTAGTACATATTCGACACACCAAAAACAACACTCCACCTTGGCGAATATTCTCCACCACCTTGAGCTTGTCCAAGCGTCAAACTTCCATGTACTCCAGACTTGGGTTGTCTTCTTTGTAGCTTACCGAGAGCTACCCGACGTGTTTGCCCCAGACCCGCCGCCTCCGTGGAACACAACTGCTATCCCTGCAACTCCACTCCCCATAGCTCCACCTGCAATAGTGCTCCCTCGCAACTTGTAAAGATGCGACGCCGTCCTCTCTCCCGTCATCACAGTCACCTCATGCTTCATGATTCTCATGGTCTTCCTATCACGATCACAACGGAATACCATACCATCATCATGTAGAACTCCAAGCGAAATTAGATTCCTTCTTAGCCCTGGCACATGCCTGACTCCCTGAAGCACCCGCTCTTTTCCGTCAAACATCTTGATTTTGATGTCGCCTACTCCAGCAACACGGTGACCAGTGTCATCGCCCACATAGACTGTATCAAGCTCACCAGACTTATACGAAAAGAACCACTCCTTATTGGGTGTCGCATGAAATGAGCTAGCTGAATCCAACATCCACGCTTCACCTTTGGTTGACTGTCTGTCTGACACTAAGAGGGCATCACTACTATCGTCCGAGCCAATTCCATGAGTAGTTACATTAGCACTTGACCCACCACTGAGATCTGGACAGTCCTTCTTGATACGTCCCCACTTCTTGCACTTGTGGCACTGCACCTTCTTTTTCTTGTTCTTCCATGCCTCGTATCCTTTCTTGCCTTGCCCACCATTGACCAGAAAACCTTCCCCGTGAGTGACTTCCTCTGCGGTGTTCTTCTTCCTCATATCATAGGACAATAACGCCGCAGTGACATCCTCAACCTTGATAGTCTCCTTTCCATATGTCAACGTAGTGATCAAATGCTCATAGGACTGTGGCAACGAACATAAAAGAAGAATCGCCCTATCCTCGTCGTCAATCTTCACACTCAGACGTGCTAGATCCGTGACAACCTGATAAAAGGCATTCATGTGCTCCACAAAATCCGACCCTTCTTGCATCTTAAGCCTGTATAACTTTTGCTTTAGATACACCTTAGTCGTCGCAGTCTTGGACATAAACTGACTCTCCAGCTTCTCCCAAACCTTGTTCGGCGAATTCTCATCCATCACATGATACATGACCTGATCAGATAAACACAACCGTATGGTTCCGGCTGCTTGGATCTGCAACTCTTCCCAGTCATCAACATCCATCTTAGCTGGCTTGCTATCCGGCAACGCCTTCAAGCATCCCTGTTGTGCCAACAAATCCTTCACCCTCGTCTGCCACAACGCGAAGTTTCCAGTTCCATCGAACTTTTGCACTTCAAATCTGGAACCTTGTGGCGCCATGATTTCTTGTACGACTGACCTGCGAAGGAAAAAATCCGAGTTGTTGTCCCCGTGTGCACGTAGCAATTGGAACTCCTTTTGCCTATGCTTCACGTGCTGCTGCTCCTTGGCTCAACTTCCGATCAATGCTAGCTTGCCTTGATCTTACCTGCTACTTCCGATGTATCACGGCAACACGCCGCCTGTATCCCTTGATGATTTAATCCGCTGAATCAATTTACTCGGCTCTATCCCTGACCCTGCCCTGCCTCAGCTTTTAAGGGCGCAGAACTCCGTCTCTGATACGAGCTCGAGGAGAGCACGACTCGTACGTCTCCACCTGGGACACAGTCCCTTTTGTTTCCAAAACAAATCCGGTTCCTATTTGTTAATTGATTCCCTGCCGTATAGAGCTAGCTTGCATGCATGCAAGTCCTTGTCCTTGGCCCACCACGTACTACTCTCTTGCCTCAACAAGTCTGCTGTTACGTTTGTAGAATCAATCAATCGGATTGCTTTTCATCTCCACGAAAAATTCCGATCCTTGCCGATCTGCGGAAGAACTCGCCGGAACGCGAGTACACATCGACTGATCAATTTTTCGACTCATCTAGATCAAACATACTGCAGCCTCCGAAAAACCTGTAGCTCTGATACCACTTGTTATAGAATCGTAGGCGCCTAATTGATCTTCCGCGAGACAAGCAATCACAAGATGACGATGACACCGATATTTGTTCACGCAGTTCGGCGAACTTGCCTACATCTGCGGGGCATGAGTATGGGCGCTCCTCCCCACGATACTGCTGCACCGGTCGCCTTGGTCGCCGGCAAAAACCGCCGGCTCCCCTTGCGTACACACCTTGGTCGCCGGCACAAGCCGCCGGCTCCCCTTGCGCGCCCTGCTGCTATCTTGTCGCCATTGTCGTCATAGGTTACAACATGTGGTGCCTCCTCATTATATGAGAGGCCCTAGGATACACGGGTTCGACACCAACACTACCCGTACCCTGTCCACACCTATTACAACACCAAGTCCATGTAACCTCCCTATTACATATTCGACACACCAAAAACAACAAAAAGGAGGTGTTTGAGAGAGAGGCTTGACACCAGCAATGTCAGGAAGGGCGCCGGTCACCGCTGAGGCTGATTCTCAGTTTCGGAAGCAAGCTGGGCACTTCATGTGATTATGGTTTCGTTTGTTAGAAAACAATTTGCTGAAAAAGGTGTGGATGCAGTGGAGAAGGATGATGAGCCCCATCATCAATTTACTGAATGCACCCAAAGCTAAAGAACCAGGATCTCTTGGACGAAGGGCTTGAGGTTTTCCGCTCAATGATCCAGGGGCAAGATGTTAAGCCAGAGAAAGAGCATTGTAAATGTTTGGTTCATCTTGAAGCGCACGCTGGGAGGCTATAATTGAGCTATGGGACTGAAAATGGATTCATTGGCTTGGGATTCTCCTCTTTAATAGCTCACAAATGGTGCTGGTTCTCAGTTTCAGAAGCTTCTGAAACTGAACACTTGATCTCATTCTCAGATGACAATTTGGTGAGTAAGTTGTGGATGAGAGGATGATGAGCTCCCTGAACTGCCCGTTCAAAGGTAAAGCAACAGAGAACGATATATCATGGGACCCCAAAACTGTGTGCTATAGCCCACGCAAACGTCAAAAATTACGCGAAATCTAAGTATTTTTTACAATTTCATAAAACTCGTGTGACGGTGTCCCAAACCGTTTAAATCCACCCAGACCTCAAAATTTGTGTGCTATAGCCCATAAAAATGGCTAGAAATTGCCGAAATCATGATTTTTACGATTTTGTGAAACTCGTTTGATGGGGTGTGGAACCTTATAAATCGACTACGGACCCAAAACAGTGTGCTGAAAACGGCAAAACATTTCCGAAATCACGATTTTTTTTCCAATTTCGTGAAACTCGTGGAACGGGGTTCCGGACCTTTTCAATCTATCTCGGATCTCAAAATTGTGTGCTATAGCCGATAAAAACAGACAAGAATACCGGAAATCATGAGTTTTTTCGATTTCGTGAAACTCGTATGATAGGGTTCTGGACCTTTAAATCCACCTCGGATTCTAAAATTGTGTGCTATAGCCCACGAAAACTGTCAGAAATACCCGAAATCACGAGATTTTTATAATTATATGAAACTCGTGTGACGGGGTCCCTACCGGTTAAATCCACCCCAGACCCCAAAATTGTGTGCTATAGCCCACGAAAACGTTAAAAAAGCGTGAAATCACGTATTTTTTACAATTTCGTTAAACTCGTTTGACGGTGTCCCAGACCGTTTAAAACCACCCTAGACCCCAAAAATTATGTGTTATAGGCCATGAAAATGGCTAAAAATTGCCGAATCTTTGATTTTTTACGATTTCGTGAAACTCGTGCGATGGGGTCTGGACCGTATAAATCGACTATAGACCCAAAACTGTGTGCTAAAAACGGTAGAAAATGTCCGAAATCACGATTTTATTTCGATTTCGTGAAACTCGTGTGACGGGGTCCCTGACCATTTGAATCCACCCCGGACCCCAAAACTGTGTGCTATAGCCCCTGAAAACGTCAAAAATGCACAAAATCACGTATTTTTTATAATCTCATGAAACTCGTGTGACGATGTCCTTGACCGTTTAAATCCACCCGCCCCAAAAAACTATGTGCTATAGCCCGTAAAAACGGCTAGACATTGCCGACATCATGATTTTTTACGATTTCGTGAAACTAGTGTGAGAGGGTCGTATAAATCGACACCGGACTGAAAACTGTGTGTTACAGCACATGAAAACGGCAAAAAATGACCGAAATCACGAGTTTTTACGATTACGTGAAACTCGTGTGACGGCGTTCTGGACCATTTAAATCCATCCCGGACCCCAAATTCATGTGCTATAGCCCACGAAAATGACTAGGAAAGCCCAAAATTCTGAGTTTTTTTAGTCTTTACAGGAAACTCGTGTTACGGGTCTCAGACCATTTAAAATCACCCGGATTCCAAAACGGTGTGCTATAGCCCATGAAAACGGCCAGAAATGTCCGAAATCACGAGTTTTTACAATTTCGTGAAACTCGTGTGACGGGGTTTCGGACCTTTTCAATCCACCTCTGACCCCAAAATTGTGTGCTATAGCCGATGAAAACGGACAGAAATATCCAAAATCACGAGTTTTTTCGATTTCGTGAAACTCGTGTGAAAGGGTTTCAGACCTTTAAATTCACCTCAGACCCCAGAACCGTGTGCTCTAGCCCACGAAATTGGCCAGAAATGCCCGAAATCACGAGTTTTTTACAATTCTGTGAAACTCATGTGACGGGGTCCCTACCGTTTAAATCCACCCAGATCCCAAAATTGTGTTCTATAGCCCACGAAAACATCCAAAAATGTGTGAAATCACATTTTTTTTTTACAATTTCGTGAAACTCGTTTGACGGTGTCCCAGACCGTTTAAATCCAACCCGGACCCCAAAAATTGTGTGATATAGCCCATGAAAACGGCTAGAAATTGCCGAAATCATGATTTTTTTACGATTTAGTGAAACTCGTACGATGGGGTATGGGACCGTATAAATCGACTACAGACCTAAAACTGTGTGCTAAAAACGGCAAAAAATGCCAGAAATCATGATTTTTTTCCCGATTTCGTGAAACTTGTGGGACGGGGTTCCGGACCTTTTCAATCCACCTCGGACCCCAAAATTGTGTGCTATAGACGATGAAAACAGAAAAAAAATACCCGAAATCACGAGTTTTTTTTATTTTGTGAAACTTGTGGGAAGGGGTTCCGGACCTTTTCAATCCACCTCGGACCCCAAAATTGTGCTATAGCCGATGAAAACGGACATAAATATCCGAAATCACGAGTTATTTACAATTTTGTGAAACTCGTGTGACGGGGTTCCTACCGTTTAAATCCACCCAGACCCCAAAATTGTGTGCTATAGCTCTCGAAAACGTCCAAAAATGTGCGAAATCCAGACCGTTAAAATCCACCCCGGGCCCCAAAAAATTGTGTGATATAGTCCATGAAAACGGCTAGAAATTACCAAAATCATGATTTTTTACGATTTAGTGAAACTCGTACGATGGGGGCTGGGACCGTATAAATCGACTACGAACCCAAAACTGTGTGCTGAAAACGCCCAAAAATGCCCGAAATCACGATTGTTTTTTTCTGATTTCGTGAAACTCAAGGGACGGGATTCTGGACCTTTTCAATCCACCTCGGAGCCGATGAAAACGGACAAAAATATCCGAAATCATGAGTTTTTTTTATTTTGTGAAACTCGTGTGATGGGGTCCCTACCGTTTAAATCCACCCGGACCCCAAAATTGTGTGCTATAGCCCACGAAAACGTCCAAAATGCGCGAAATCACGTATTTTTTACAATTTCGTGAAGCTCGTTTGACGGTGTCGAAGACCGTTTAAATCCACCCCGGATCCCAAAAATTGTCTGATATAGCCCATGAAAACGGTTAGAAATTGCCGAAATCATGATTTTTTACGATTTAGTGAAACTCGTACGATGGGGTCTATAACCGTATAAATTGACTACGGACCCAAAACAGTGTGCTGAAAACGGCCAAAATTGCCCGAAATCACGATTTTTTCTACGATTTCGTGAAACTTGTGTGACGGGGTCCCTGGCCGTTTGAATCCACCCCGATCCTAAAATTGTGTGCTATAGCCCACAAAAACGTCAAAAAATGCACAAATCAAGTATTTTAACAATTTTATGAAACTCGGATGACGGTGTCCCAGACCGTTTAAATCCACCCCGAACCCCAAAAACTATGTGCTATAGCCCGTAAAAACGGCTAAAAATTGCCGACAGCGTGATTTTTTTACGATTTCGTGAAACCAGTGTGAGAGGTCTCGAATCGTATAAATGGACGCCGGACTGAAAATTGTGTGTTACAGCCCATGAAAACGGTAAAAATGCCCGAAATCAAGAGTTTTTACGATTACGTGAAACTCGTGTGACGGTGTTCCGGACCCTTTAAATCTATCCCGGACCCCAAATCCATATGCTATAGCCCACGAAAATGGCCAGGAAAGCCCAAAATTCTGAGTTTTTTAGTATTTACGAGAAACTCGTGTTACGAGTCTCGGACCATTTAAATCACCCCGGATTCGAAAACTGTGTGATATAGCGCATGAAAACGGATAGAAATGTTCGAAATCACGATTTTTTTGCAATTTCGTGAAACTCGTGTGACGGAGTTCGTGACCGTTTAAATCCACCCCAGACCCCAAAACTGTGTGCTATAATCCATAAAAAGGTCCAAAAATGCCTGAAATCATGTATTTTTTACAATTTCGTGTAACTCGTGTGACGGTGTCCCAGACTTTTCGAATGCACCCCGGACCCCAAAATCTATGTGCAATAGCCCTTGAAAACAACTAGAAATTGTAGAAATCATGATTTTTTTTACGATCTCGTGAAACTCGTGTGAGAGGGTCTCTGATCGTATAAATCGACGCTGGACCCAAAACTGTGTGTTGTTGCCCATGAAAACAACCAAAAATGTCCGAAATCACGAGTTTTTTTTATTTCGTTAAACTCGTGTGGCGGGGTTCCAAGCCCTTTAAATCCACCTCGGAACCCAAAACTGTGTGCTATAGCCCACGAAAACGGTCAGAAATCCCCGAAATTCCGAGTTTTTTAGTATTTACGGGAAACTCGTGTTACGAGTCTCGGACCATTTAATATCATCCCTGACTCCAAAATTGTATGTTATAGCCCATGAAAACGGCCAGAAATTACCAAAATCACGAGTTTTTTACAATTTTGTGAAACTCGTGTGACGGGGTCCCTGTCCGTTTAAATCCACACCGGACCCCAAAACTGTGTTCTATAGCCCACGAAAACGTCCAAAAATGCGCGAAATCACGTATTTTAACAATTTCGTGAAACTCGTGTGACGGTGTCCCTGGCCGTTTAAATCCACCCTAGACCCAAAAATTGTGTGCTATAGCCCATGAAAACGGCTAGAAAATGCCGAAATCAAGAGTTTTTACGATTTCGTGAAACTTGTGTGATGGAGTCTGGGACCGTATAAATCGAGTTCAGACCCAAAACTGTGTGCTGAAAACGGCCAAAAATGTCCGAAATCATGATTTTATTTCGATTTCGTGAAACCCGTGTGACGGGGTCCCTGACCGTTTCAATCCACCCCGGACCCCTACATTCTATGCTATAACCCAGAAAAACGTCAAAAATGCACAAAATCACGTATTTTTTTACAATTTCATGAAACTCGTGTGACGGTGTCCCAGACCGTTCAAATCCACCCCGCCCCCAAAAACTATGTGCTATAGCCCGTAAAAACGGCTAGAGATTGCCGACATCATGATTTTTTACGATTTCGTGAAACTAGTGTGAGAGGGTCTCGTATTGTGTAAATCGACGCCAGACTGAAAACTGTGTGTTACAGCCCACGAAAACGGCCAAAATTGCCCGAAATCACGAGTTTTTATGATTACGTGAAACTCGTGTGACGGTGTTCTGGACCCTTTAAATCCATCCCGGACCCCAAATCCATGTGTTGTAGCCCACGAAAATGACCAGGAAAGCCCAAATTTCAGAGTTTTTTTAGTATTTACGGGAAACTCGTGTTACGGGTCTCGGACCATTTAAAATCACCCCTGATTCCAAAACTGTGTGCTATATCCCATGAAAACGGCCAGAAATTTCCGAAATCACGAGTTTTTTACAATTTCGTGGAACTCGTGTGACGGGGTTTCGGACCTTTTCAATCCACCTCGGACCCCAAAATTGTGTGCTATGGCCGATGAAAACGGACAAAAATATCCGAAATCACGAGTTTTTTCGATTTCGTGAAACTTGTGTGACAGGGTTCCGGACCTTTACATCCACCTCAGACCCCAAAACCGTGTGCTATAGGCCACGAAAACGGCCAGAAATGCCCGAAAATACGAGTTTTTTACAATTTTGTGAAACTCGTGTGAAGGGGTCCCTACCGTTTAAATCCACCCAAGACCCCAAAATTGTGTTCTATAGTCCACGAAAACGTCCAAAAATGTGCGAAATCACATATTTTTTACAATTTTGTGAAACTCGTTTGACGGTGTCCCAGACCGTTTAAATCCACCCCGGACCTAAAAAATTGTGTAATATAGCCCATGAAAACGGCTAGAAATTGCCGAAATCATGATTTTTTACAATTTAGTGAAACTCGTACGATGGGGGCTGGGACCGTATAAATCGACTACGGACACAAAACTGTGTGTTGAAAACGCCCAAAAATGACCCGAAATCACGATTTTTTCCGATTTCGTGATACTCGTGGGACAGGGTTCCGGACCTTTTCAATCCACCTTGGACCCGAAAATTGTGTGCTATAGCCGATGAAAACGGACATAAATATCTGAAATCACGAGTTTTTTCAATTTCGTGAAACTCATGTGATAAGGTTCCGGACCTTTGAATCCACCTCGGACCCCAAAACCGTGTGCTATAGCCCATGAAAACGGCAAGAAATGCCCGAAATCACGACTTTTTTACAATTTTGTGAAACTTGTGTGACGCGGTCCCTACCGTTTAAGTCCACCCCATTCCCTAAAATTGTGTGCTATAGCCCACGAAAACGTCCAAAAATGTGCGAAATCACGTATTTTTTACAATTTCGTGAAACTCGTTTGACGCTGTCCCAGACCGTTTAAATCCACCTCGGGCACCAAAAATTGTGTGATATAGCCCATGAAAACGGCTAGAAATTGCCGAAATCATGATTTTTTACGATTTAGTGAAACTCGTACGATGGGGGCTGGGACCGTATAAATCGACTACGGACCCAAAACTGTGTGCTGAAAGCGCCCAAAAATGACCGAAATTACGATTTTTTTTCCGATTTCGTGATACTCGTGGAACGGGGTTCCGGACCTTTTCAATCCACCTCGGACCACTAAATTGTGTGCTATAGCCGATGAAAAATGACAGAAATATCCAAAATCACGAGTTTTTTCGATTTCGTGAAACTCATGTGATAGGGTTCCGGACCTTTGAATCCACCTCGGACCCAAAACCGTGTGCTATAGCCCACGAAAACGGCCAGAAATACCCGAAATCACGAGTTTTTACAATTTTGTGAAACTCGTGTGACGGGGACCCTACCATTTGAACCCACTCCGGACCCCAAAATTGTGTGCTATAGCCCACGGAAATGTCCAAAATGCGCGAAATCACGCATTTTTTCACAATTTCGTGAAACTCGTTTGACGGTGTCCCAGACCATTTAAATCCTCCTCGGGCCCAAAAAATTGTGTGGTATAGCCATGAAAACGGCTAGAAATTGCCGAAATCGTGATTTTTTTACGATTTAGTGAAACTCGTACGATGGGGGCTGGGACCGTATAAATCGACTACGCACACAAAACTGTGTGTTGAAAACGCCCAAAAATGACCCGAAATCACGATTTTTTTTCCGATTTCGTGATACTCGTGGGACAGGGTTCCAGACCTTTTCAATCCACCTCGGACCCGAAAATTGTGTGCTATAGCCGATGAAAACGGACATAAATATCTGAAATCACGAGTTTTTTCAATTTCGTGAAACTCATGTGATAGGGTTCCGGACCTTTGAATCCACCTCGGACCCTAAAACTGTGTGTTATAGCCCACGAAAACGACAAGAAATGCCCGAAATCACGTATTTTTTACAATTTTGTGAAACTTGTGTGACGCGGTCCCTACCGTTTAAGTCCACCCCAGTTCCCAAAATTGTATGCTATAGCCCACGAAAACGTCCAAAAATGTGTGAAATCACGTATTTTTTACAATTTCGTGAAACTCGTTTGACGGTGTCCCAGACCGTTTAAATCCACCTCGGGCACCAAAAATTGTGTGATATAGCCCATGAAAACGGCTAGAAATTGCCGAAATCATGATTTTTTACGATTTAGTGAAACTCGTACGATGGGGGCTGGGACCGTATAAATCGACTACGCACACAAAACTGTGTGTTGAAAACGCCCAACAATGACCCGAAATCACGATTTTTTTCCGATTTCGTGATACTCGTGGGACAGGGTTCCAGACCTTTTCAATCCACCTCGGACATGAAAATTGTGTGCTATAGCTGATGAAAACGGACATAAATATCTGAAATCACGAGTTTTTTCAATTTCGTGAAACTCATGTGATAGGGTTCCGGACCTTTGAATCCAGCTCGGACCCCAAAAACTGTGTGTTATAGCCCACGAAAACGACAAGAAATGCCCGAAATCACGTGTTTTTTACAATTTTGTGAAACGCGGTCCCTACCGTTTAAGTCCACCCCAGTCTCCAAAATTGTGTGCTATAGCCCACGAAAACGTCCAAAAATGTGTGAAATCACGTATTTTTTACAATTTCGTGAAACTCGTTTGACGGTGTCCCAGACCGTTTAAATCCACCTCGGGCACCAAAAATTGTGTGATATAGCCCATGAAAACGGCTAGAAATTGCCGAAATCATGATTTTTTACGATTTAGTGAAACTCGTACGATGGGGGCTGTGACCGTATAAATCGACTACGGACACAAAACTGTGTGTTGAAAACGCCCAAAAATGACCCGAAATCACGATTTTTTTCGATTTCGTGATACTCGTGGGAGAGGGTTCCGGACCTTTTCAATCCACCTTGGACCCGAAAATTGTGTGCTATAGCCGATGAAAACGGACATAAATATCTGAAATCACGAGTTTTTCCAATTTCGTGGAACTCATGTGATAGGGTTCCGGACCTTTGAATCCACCTCGGACCCCAAAACCGTGTGCTATAGCCCACGAAAACGGCGAGAAATGCCCGAAATCACGAGTTTTTTACAATTTTGTGAAACTTGTGTGACGCGGTCCCTACCGTTTAAGTCCACCCCAGTCCCCAAAATTGTGTGCTATAGCCCACGAAAACGTCCAAAAATGTGCGAAATCACGTATTTTTTACAATTTCGTGAAACTCGTTTGACGGTGTCCCAGACCGTTTAAATCCACCTCGGGCACCAAAAATTGTGTGATATAGCCCATGAAAACGGCTAGAATTTGCCGAAATCATGATTTTTTACGATTTAGTGAAACTCGTACGATGGGGGCTGGGACCGTATAAATCGACTACGGACCCAAAACTGTGTGCTGAAAACGCCCAAAAATGACCGAAATTACGATTTTTTTTCGATTTCGTGATACTCGTGGAACGGGGTTCCGGACCTTTTCAATCCACCCCGGACCCCTAAATTGTGTGCTATAGCCGATGAAAAATGATAGAAATATCCGAAATCACGAGTTTTTTCGATTTCGTGAAACTCATGTGATAGGGTTCCGGACCTTTGAATCCACCTCGGACCCAAAACCGTGTGCTATAGCCCACGAAAACGGCCAGAAATGCCCGAAATCACGAGTTTTTACAATTTTGTGAAACTCGTGTGACGGGGACCCTACCGTTTGAACCCACTCCGGACCACAAAATTGTGTGCTATAGCCCACGGAAATGTCCAAAATGCGCGAAATCACGCATTTTTTTACAATTTCGTGAAACTCGTTTGACGGTGTCCCAGACCGTTCAAATCCATCCCGGATTCCAAAAATTGTGTGATATATCCCATGAAAACGGTTAGAAATTGCCGAAATCATGATTTTTTACGATTTAGTGAAACTTGTACGATGGGGGCTGGGACCGTATAAATCGACTACATACCCAAAAGTATGTGCTGAGAACGCCCAAAAATGCCCGAAATCCTGATTTTTTTTCTCATTTCGTGAAACTCGTGGGACGGGGTTCCGGACCTTTTCAATCCACCTCGGACCCCAAAATTGTGTGCTAACCGATGAAAACAGACAGAAATATCCGAAATCACGAGTTTTTTTATTTCGTGAAACTTGTGTGAAAGGGTTTCGGACCTTTAAATCCACCTCAGACCCCAAAACCGTGTGCTATAGCCCACGAAAATGGCCAGAAATGCCAGAAATCACGATTTGTTTTTCCGATTTCGTGATACTCGTGGGACGAGGTTACGGACCTTTTCAATCCACCTCGGACCCTTCCACCTCGGACCCCAAAATTGTGTGCTATAGCCGATGTAAACGGACAAAAATATCCGAAATCACGAGTTTTTCGATTTCGTGAAACTCATGTGATAGGGTTCTGGACCTTTGAATCCACCTCGGACCCCAAAACCGTGTGCTATATCCCACGAAACGAGTATTTTACAATTTTGTGAAACTCGGATCCCTACCGTTTAAATCCACCCCGGACCCCAATAGTGTAGCTATAGCCCACGAAAAACGTCCAAAATGCGCGAAATCACGTATTTTTTTACAATTTCGTGAAACTCGTTTGACGGTGCCCAGACCGTTTAAATCCACCCTGGATCCCAAAAATTGTGTGCTATAGCCCATGAAAACGGCTAGAAATTGCCAAAATCATGATTTCGTACGATTTCATGCAACTCGTGTGACGGGGTCTAGGACCGTATAAATCGAGTACGGACCCAAAACTGTGTGCTGAAAACGGCCAAAAATGTCCAAAATCACGATTTTTTTACGATTTCGTGAAACTCGTGTGACGGGGTCCCTGGCCATTTGAATCCACCCCGGACCCCAAAACTGTGTGCTATAGCCCACAAAAACGTCAAAAAAAGCACAAAATCACGTATTTTTTACAATTTCATGAAACTCGTGCGATGGTGTCCCAGACCGTTTAAATCCACCCCGGACCCCAAAAACTATGTGCTATAGCCCGTAAAAACGGCTAGAAATTGCCGACATCATGATTTTTTTACGATTTCGTGAAACTAGTGTGAGAGGGTCTCGAATCGTATAAATCGATGCCAGACGGAAAACTATGTGTTACAGCCCATGAAAACGGCCAAAAATGACTGAAGTCACGAGTTTTTACGGTTACGCGAAACTCGTGTGACGGCGTTCTGGACCCTTTAAATCCATCCCGGACCCCAAATCCATGTGCTATAGCCCATGAAAACGACCAGGAAAGACCAAAATTCCGAGTTTTTTTAGTATTTACGAGAAACTCTTGTTACGAGTCTCGGACCATTTAAAATCACCCCGGATTCAAAATTGTGTGTTGTAGCCCATGAAAAGGACCAGAAATGCCCGAAATCACGAGTTTTTTACAATTTCGTGAAACTCGTGTGACGGGTCCGTGACCGCTTAAATCCACACCAGACCCTAAAACTGTGTGCTATAACCCACGAGAACGTCCAAAAATGCCCGAAATCACGTATTTTTTACAATTTCGTGAAACTCGTGTGACGGTTTCCCGGACCGTTCAAATGTACCTGGACCCCAAAATCTATGTGCAATAGCCCTTGAAAACGGCTAGAAATTATTGAAATCATGATTTCTTTTACGATCTTGTGAAACTCGTGTGAGAGGGTCTCTGATCGTATAAATCGACGTTGGACCCAAAATTGTGTGTTATATCCCATGAAAATAGCCAAAATGTCTGAAATCACGAGTTTTTTCGATTTTGTGAAACTTGTGTGACGGGGTTCCGGACCCTTTAAATCCACTCGGACCCCAAAACAATGTGCTATAGCACACAAAAACGGCAAGAAATGTCCGCAATTCCGAGTTTTTTAGCATTCACGGGAAACTCGTGTTACGATTCTAGAACCATTTAAAATCACCCCTGACGCCGAGGTCCATCTGCGACGCCGTGGACGGACGCCACGCTACGAGGCCCCACGCGCCGCCGGCCATCCCCGCCAGAGCAGGACCACGGGAGCAGCGCATCTTCTCGATCCTCCGTTCCCGCCATCGGCGCCGTCTTCGCCTCCGACTCTGCTCCGCGCCATCCGGCTCTATCCGCTCCACCGAGGCTGCTGGCGCCGGTGCCCTAGCCGCGTTCCAGCTGACGCGCTGACCGCCAGCACGAAGGCGGACCACACGGCCGCGAACGGCCTCGCGGTGCTATGGGATGTCACCATCCACCACACGGAAGCGGACAGCCTCACGACGCTCAACTTCGTCAAATGTAGGCCGAGGCCGCCACCGCCTCGTCCATGCTCGCCGCGCTCTAGACCAAGCCGTCGTCTTTGACGCGCAGCCTGCCGTCGACCCTGCCTCGTTCTCCTCACCAACGACGACTTCCGAGCCGCATCGGCTCTGCTCGTGCCGAAGTCTAGCCTCGGCGGTCTCGGCCACATCACCGCCGTGTGGGTCCTAGCTCCCTGCTCGTCGACAGCGTCAGTGGCGAGCGTATACGATATAGCTGAACCGGTAGGTCACTTAACAAAGGACAGCGGGTTGATTTCTGAATTTCTTAGGGGCTAAAGTGAAAAATACCATGACGTACCTGACAAATTAAGCCGTATTATTTAGTAGAGATAACTGAAATATGTGTTCTTAAGTGTTGTTACTTTTGAAATAAAAATATCTTAAGTGCAGATCATGCTGCACTGTTCAAGATGTACAACCAGAAATACTGAGCAATCGTCCATGAAACTGAAAGCCATACAACTTTATTAGACTGCATTGCACTAGCGTAATTGATACAACAAAAAATTGTGATTGTATATAGATACTCACTGGACAAGGTATTACAGACAACTCTTTGGCGTTCAATGCACTCTCTATGGACTAGTTGTTGCTTCTACAGGACAACTCTAGAAATTCCCGCCCTTTGCATTACATGAAAATAAGTAGACTCAACTGAAATGATGCAATAACGTCGTACAATGCTCTCAATCTAATCAAAGATGGATTTCCGTTTCTAAATTGCCTCGTGTCCTCTGTTCAATTTAACGTTACTGGCTGTAAGATCGGCAGTTGCTTCCCCAAAGAAAACACACTGAAATAACCAGAGATTCCAGAAAACCCCTCACAACTTTTTGACCAAGAATTGTGGAACAATACCACCAAATTAAGGCTTGAATGGGGCAAATACTACCACTGAGTTGTGTCCTCCAAATCCAAAAGAATTTGAGATACCTGCAAAGCAGTATAAAACTAACATGAGGGAGATGAAGGAGAAAGATGGAAGAGCATAATACCGCTACAAAGCATAGGCTTCGGTACTCACCAACATTCACTTCATGTTCAGCTTTCACGTTAGGTACCGTGTCAAATTCAATCGCCTCCTCACGGTTCTGCAGTTAAGTTTAGCTCTTAGTTATTCGGGCCATAATGTGCCTTTCAGGTTTATGTTTGCCTGCTAACTGAATTTACTGTGACGTATTGAAAACCAAATACTTACAAACTGGTTTATACTTGGATGCACCAATCCAGTGTTTATCGCTTTAATAACGGCAATTGCTTCCAAACCACCTGCTGCACCAAGGCAATGCCCTATCATGGACTGCAAGAGGAGGACAGGACAACCACATTAAGAAAGGGCAATGAATGAAATGAATCAACATCTTGAAGTAACAAAGGCATGACAGTAGAGCACCTTGGTTGCATTCACTTTAATCCCGGTTGGATCCTTGAAGACTTGCTTGATTGCATTCATCTCTGCCAAGTCACCAGCAAGAGTGGACGTTGCATGAGCATTGATGTAGTTGACCTGCAAATAGCCATTTGCCCAGTTAAATGGAACTTCTTCAAAGCATTTGCCAATAAAAACCAGAATTTACATTTTACCGCAAGTGCTAGAAACATTATAAAAAACAGAGCTCACTGTATAATTATATAACATCCACGCAGAAACTATTTTCTAAGGACAAGGTAAAACTGTGAAAGGATGACAGAAATAATCATTAACAATTTACAATTACATGTCAATTCTTCATTACTTACAATGTTGTAGCATAAAAGAGCCAAAGTACACGACTGGTAATAATTTAACAATCACATATAACTGTCACATTACGAAGATAGAGAATATTATATGAAAAAGGGCAACTACAAAATTTGATGTTTTTAATGTTGAAATATGTTGATTACCTCCTCTGGTGCCACACCAGCATCTTGAAGACTTTGTCTAATGCAAGATGAAACACCAAGACCATCGGCTCTTGGATCAGTCATATGGTAAGCATCACAGTTCACAGCACCTCCTAAGTACTCGGCAACTATAGGAGCACCTCGTTTCATAGCATGTTCTAAGCTCTCCATGACCTGTTGCAAAAGAAAGGATTGAAAAAAAAATAATCAATATTTCACAGTGAATAGTAATGTAAATGAAATGTTCTTATCACTATGTTTTATAATAGGAATATCATAGACGCATGGCTAAATAAAAATCTCATTTTCAACTGCAATTAGTGGTTGATCTACCCAAACCCGAGGAAACATACTACTATTGGACAGATTGTTTAATAATAAATCATTTCCAGTTTGTAGGCCGCAGGACATGATCATCACTAGAAGAAGGCTTCCAAAAAATGTATGCTGGCACCTTACGCTTATTATATAATCTGGACTAGAATAATGTTCACAGAGCACCTTATATACAGTGAAAGTTCTTATCGAACAAAATTGTAGAAAATAAATTAATAGTTTCATTTTACAGTCTGTTGGATACAAACAGAATTTGATCATTAAAGTTATGAAATCAGCTTAGTTCTAGTACAGGAATAAAGTTCATAGAGCATACCAGTAATCCAGCTCCTTCACCCATGACGAAACCATCACGTTGTTTGTCCCAAGGCCTAGATGCTGTTTTAGGGTCGTCATTTCTTTGTGACAGTGCTCTGCATGCAACAAACCCACCAACACCTATCGGGATAATGGCAGCTTCAGTGCCACCAGCAACCATCACATCCACTTCACCTCTGCGAATATGGTTTGCTGCAGCGTAGAAACAGTAGTTGGAGGTAGCACAGGCCGTTGAAATAGAGTAGTTTGGACCCATGAAACCAATGTCCATGCCAAGCAGGGCAGATGCCATGTTCGTTATGGCATATGGGATGAAGAAAGGAGTTATCTTCCTGTGACCCTTCTCAATAAGATTCTGAACACCATCAGAAAACACTTGAAGGCCACCCATACCAGTGCCCACAAGTACACCAGCCCGAGACTTGTCAATCTGTAACAGAGAGCATTACTAGCTAGCAACAAATGTGTGTATCTCGTAATGCACATATAGCAGCATGGACAATATTAAACAAAGCTACGATGAATCTTCAAAAAAGATTAAGTTTTTGGTAGTATACTAGAATAGAACTTCATGTTAATTACACAAGCTTATTCTCTGGTTCACTATAACATTTTCCACTCAAAATGATTGTTTATGCAATAAGCACTTGGTTTCTAATTGGAATACATACCAACCGAGCAAAGTAGAAGAAGTGAAATTCTTACTGAAGAGCATATTGGTTGATAACCTACTGAGATACTACCCACACAGATCAGATCAGATCAGTCCCTCTTTGGTAAGATGAGATGGCATGTCAGCGTCACTGTTCAAATTCCAACGACTCGCTCTCACAATCAGCTAATTACTCTTGGGTTTGTGCAGATCACATCTCGAACCAAAGAAAAGTGGGGAGAAAACGGTCACCAAAAAGTGGGGAGTAGTATTAAACCAACCAACCAACCAACAGGCACTTTAGCTAGTAACAGCTTTACTGGATGATATATACTGTAAGAACTAGTCTAGTAGAATTGCGAAGAAACGCTAGGCTATTTTTCAGTTAGCGCCTGATCCAGCAGCAGCTAAGTGAAGCTGGGTGTGTGTGTGTGGGTGAGTGCGATAATACGGACCTTGTCCATGGCGTCGGAGCCTAGCGCGAGCCCTGCGGCCTCGAGCGCCTTCTTGCCGCTGACGATGCAGTAGCGCAGGCAGTCGTCGAGGCGCCGGTCGTTCTTGCCGTCGATGTACCCCTCGGAGGAGAACCCGTGGATCTGGCCGGCGAAGCGCGTGGGGAACTTGGAGGCGTCGAAGCGGTCGATGGGGCCGATGCCGCTCTCCCCGGCGAGCAGGCGGTCGTAGTAGGCGTCGACGTCGTTGCCGAAGACGGAGACGAGCCCCATCCCGGTGATCACCACCCGCTTCTTCGGATCCGTCTCCCGCCGGGGCGGCGCGGCCGTGGCGGAGGCGCGGACGGAGATGCGGCCTGGCAGTCGCCGCTGCTGCCGCTGGGTCGCCGGCGCGGCGGAGGCGGCGGCGGTGGGGACGAGGAGGCTCTGCATGGCGGCGGCGGCGGGGTGGCGATGGAAACGAGGCTGCTGGGCTGGCTGTGGTGGCTGCGAGGTGGGAGTGGAGGTGAGCGTGCGTATGTATCTATGGAGGGTGGGGTTAGGTGGGCCCGCCAGAGGGGGTTTGGATTTGATTGTTGGAGTCGACGCTCGGCGGACATTGCGATGCTGCGGCCTTGTTTCCAGCCTTGCTTCTGGCTAATTGAAAATTACTCACTCTATTCTACAATGTGAAAATGTTTTATAGTTATTACATCTTTACTAGTAAATGGGAGTTGATGCGAAGGTTCAACAGCAGTGGAAAATTTCACCTGCACCTTCCCACGCTCCCAAACCCTCCCAACCCTCACCCTTGGGTGATGCGCTATTTCACGACCTGGTCGTGCAAGAGTACGCGTCGCAGAGTGATAAGGAAAATTTAATTTTGAAGAAGCAAGGGCAAATTATATGAAACTCCATATCAAACCATATATATATAGTTCATAGAGAGTCATAAGGACAATTTAATTAGGGTGAAAGAAAGTAGTTGGATTGAGGAGAGATTGTGGATGAGAACTTAAAAGGGTTGCGTTGTCAAATGGTACTCATTCAGGTGTAGATCAAGATATTCAGGTTGCTGGAAACCGTTTGATCGAATGTTCATGTTCGTACTGAGAGGAGCACAACATTTTAAAGTTCCTAGCCTAGATATGAGCGTCTCAGAACTGTCCAACGCCCAAACTGACCATTTTCTTCAACAAATAGGATAAGATATAGAGTCATGGGAACAAAATTTGAAATCTCTCACAATCTTCCCCTAGTCCTTCGCATAAGCTATTCCATGGGTTCTTGCTTGTGGAGGAAGATAAGCTTGTTCGATGCGAGCGCTTTAGATCTCTCTTGGTGTTCTCTACTCATTCTTAAGCCTTTTGTCGCATCATTTGTGTAGATGTTGCTTCAAGATCTTTGATCCCATGTATGTCTTCTCCCTCCAACTACTATTTGAGATGATATGTTGTTGGGTGCACAGAAATAACAGCAAGCACCTTGGAGTCGAGATAGGTGAGCGATGAGCCACAAAGATAGGCGGGGGATGATTTGCTTCAGTCTACTGGGTGAGCCACATAAATACCTAGGGTCTTTCCAGCATTTCATATTTCCATAGAGGGAAGCATTGCTTTTCCTCGGTTTCTCCATAATATGCAACCTTGAATAGGAGGAGCAACAAGGTAGGATATATCATGGCCATGGGGTACCGCGGGGGTTCATTGAATTCGACGTGCTCGACGATGTAGAATCCAGCAGGAATTGTTCGGCGGATCAGTTTCGTCGTCAGATAAATGTACCGTCACCGATCGACATGTCTGCAGATACAGACATGTGATGTAAACTGGCCGGCAGTCTACCGAGATCTCCCGCCTTGTGAACGACAACGATGCACTCGCATACGGAGCTATGGACCAAAGGGATTCACCCGCCAGTAAATAACAAATAAAGAAAATCGGAATCCATCCCTGGCCGTTCTAGGATTACCATACGGGAAAAAAAGATTCAATCGCATTCAACTGTTTTGTTATTTGTCGTTCAACCGTTGAGAACAGTTTTTAAAAACTTAAGCCTTTAAGAAATTGAATGATTTTCAAATATGAACAAAACTCAACTTTGAATTTTTTGAATTTAAACAAAATTTCAATATGAACAAAATCCGAATTTGTACAATTTTCGAATTTGAATAATTATTCAATATAATAACTTTTGACTATGCACGACTTTTGAATATGAAGTAATTTTGAGTGTGAACATAATTTGAATGTGAACAATTTCAAATATCAACATATTTTAATATATACAATTTTCAAATATGAAAAAATTGAGTATTTTTTCAAATATGGAAATCCCAATTCTATATATTTTTAAAATTCATAAAATGGAAGAACAAATAAGGAAAAGAATACAGAAAGGAGAAGAGAAAAAAAAAACCATTAGTCGCTAGATGAGCCGGCCCGGTAGCGGCGCGGCCGATTTGGGCCGCTAACGTGCGCACGTTATATAGGATTTGCGCTACCTGTGATGGGCTGAACAATGGCAAAATGTATGCTGGGAGCAAATGTAGGCTCAAACTATGCTAAAAAAAATGTATGCCCAAACGAGTAAAGCTATGCCGTGCTTCGTTTACTACAGTATGTTTTTTCGAAATCAGGAGGAAATGGAGTGGTCTGTCATCTGTGTGGTTCTTCAGTGGTTCAGACGTCGCATTGATTCAGGTACACGTGCGCGCATAAATACGTACGGCTGAGCCTACCGTGCATGAACCTAAGCAAGGCTCTTGATCCAACCTATCGTCGTCTGTGGCTCTGAATTGCCAACGATGGATCCAGCAGGGCCAGTGTGGTGAGCTGGTAGAATGTGGATCCCTCGTGTCATGTCGTGTCGACCTGACCGCCCATACATGCACGTTCCAGAGAGCGCTAGCTAGCTGCACACACCTGCAGCGGCTGGAATGGATCCAGGTACAGTAGTAACAGTACGTATGTATGTAGACGCGCGCAGTATGGTGGTATGGTGGTTGGAGACACCCCCACCGCCACCTTGTGTGCGTACCGCCTCTCAGGCCCATCTGGTCAACAACGTACACGTCCGGTGTGGGTGGACGGGCCCCTCCCCTTAATTTGATTCACTATATGAGTTGTTTGACATAGGTTTACTCACAAATCTGACTGGTTTGATCACAAGTAATCACAATTGCCGACCCCTTTGGCCAGATGCTATATATGCCCGCTCTCGATGTGGAGGAATGAGCTGATCCGAGCTTGGATGAAAATCAAACGCGCACATATATATCACATGGTCACCACATGCCTTGCCGGCTCTTCCCTCTGCATCCAACAGACCAAAATTAACCAAGGATGCTTAATTTTCCTAATAATAATCAAAGTCCAAGTGCACCACCCACCTCCATCGACGTACCGGCCGGGTGGCTAATTCGTGCCTTGCCATGACATGACACCCTCACAGTTAACCAATGATTAACTAATCCATTAACGTGGGAATCCTTGCATGTGCATGCCTACCTACGAGCTCGCCAGGGTACCAACAGCCCAGCACCCTTGTTCTCCATCGACAAGGCCTTCTGGTTGTACGTGGATTCCACTACAGGGGTGATTAGTTTGGTGCTGTAATTAGTACCTAAAGATGTTTTAGCTTGTCCTTGTCGGGTCATCAGTTCCATCAACAGCACTACGTACAGCAGAGATTATAAATATATAGTGCTGGGGGCTAGGGCTACTCCTATGTGCATTACAATGTACGGTTACTGGACCTACAAGCCTGGGGTTAAGGAGGCACGTCCAAAGACACAGGAATTTGGTCTTGTGTGCTTACGCCGCCCACTTCTCGTCACTCGTCATCTCTCTCTTCTCCAGCTTAATGAGCTTGAGTTTGCCTACAAGCTTGGAAGAAGATAGGAGAGATTCATTAGTATTGGGGTCAATCCTTGACATATATTCTCCACATTTTTTTAAGCTGATCAACTGAAACAACGTTATATTAGCTAGGGAGGGACACCCGATACCTATAGCTGAACCTCAACAGCTGGTGTACATCAGAGTCCCGACAATTTCTAATTTCCCATAGTTGAAGGAGAGCAACTTTATAGTGGGAGTAACATAGCTAGTAACATACATGTCATGTAGGTAAAAATATTGATGTGACAAGTAATTATTGAGTAGATAGGAGAGTGGTATCATAGGTAACATAATGGATTTCAAGTCAAAATGAGTCTATGGACTAATAAAATTCATACATATGATACTAGATTATGATATTCTCCACTATAACTAGTCTTAGCACTAACCATCAATTCCGATACATGTCCCACGTGTAGATTTACATACGTCCTACATTGAGAAATGGAGGGAGTAATAAACATCGCAACTACAACATATATATGTTTTTAGGGATGTATGCCACAGTTGCATGCAATGTAACCATATAAGCTAGGAGTAGCATGCAACATCACCAAACCAGTACTAGCAGGTACGGTGCAACTAGCTAGTGTAAAAGGTTGTTTTTACGGAATACAAAATTTAGCCTCTTAGGGAGTCCGGTGTCGCGTACGCACATGCAGGCGCGCGTGTGCAAGCCCGTTTGCCGTTGATCGACGATCCAGTTACTATTATTATCATAGGGAAATGTGAGCTACGTACACGGTTACTGCGGTTAACGAGAAAGAAAGAAGCATCTGTACTCATAGCCGCTGCAACGCTTCCAGTCGTCGCCGTCGCCGTCGCGTTGCTTCCGTCCCACGTACGGCGGACGGCCGCCGGCGCCGCCACCGGTTTTTGCGTGCCCGCGACCTCGCCATTCCTGATTAACAGACGTCGCTCATGATTAACGCAAGTAAACCTTAAATCCTGAGAGCAAGTTGAGCTGGTCAGACGCGGGCCCACAACACTAGACGAGAAGATGACGGTCTCACCCTTGGGCCTTCCCCACGTTACAAGCATACCGTGCCACGTGGGCCTGTCCACTTCCAATCAAACTACCCAACGTGTGTAGAGTTTTTTTTTTTTTGGGGTCAGAAATAGCCTCTTGACAAAACTAATGATGTGTATGGTCGCTCAACAAATATATTTCCATCCAAATCCAAAGAGTGTGGAGCCGACAATTTTTTTTAACTCCTTAAGAAGTTTATGAAAAAAATTTGAATTGGCTCTATGCTCCTTGATGTAGACATAAAGAGACCAGATTTAATAGAAAGAATATCAACTTACTCCTATTTCCGGTTTGAATTGAAACGGATGTAGCTTTTGAAATAAATAAATCTGATGCAGTATGAAAATTTACTGGTTCTGTTGGCGCTTTTTTTTTGTTTGTCTTCACTTGTTGGATCCGTCACAACCGTTCCGTGGCCCTATCACACACACTGACGGAACAGACTCGAGTGAGCAGAGCACTCATCTCCGGCGTGCACCGCCACGCATCCCGGCCTTCACGCTTCCGTCGTGCGCATAGCTTGCCGCGCCCGCGCACCCGCCGCCCGTCATCGCCTTCCTTCGCGTCACGCACGCACGCGCCGGCGCCGGCGACCCAACCTCCCAAACCGCACCGGCCGCGTCGCCTCTCCCGGCAGCCCGAATCCCCGCACACTAGCCGAACCCGGCAAACCGACAAAAGAAAGCCCCACCCGTCGCCGTTACCGGCACAGCGCAGCAAGCAGACCGCGTCGCCGTCGCCGCCCCCGCCCCCGCCCGTGCCTGCCTCCTCCCGCAACCTCGCGTCAACTATTTTTTTACCGGCTCCCTCTCACCGCGGCTCGCGGCCGCTGCCGCCGCGCCCCACCACGCCGCCCCGCGCGCTGCGGCAGCGCCACCCCGTCCCCCTCCCATTTTTTAAACCCCCTTGTCTCCCTCCCCCCTCATCTCACCACCTTCCGTCCCTCCTCTCTCCTCCAGTCCCGGCCCAAAGCAAGCATCCCCACCTCCGCGCTTTTGCCGGTGTTCTTCGGAGCACCTCGCCGGGCTCGCCCCTGTGCTCCCGTTGTCGCGGGTGCTCGTGGGGACTAGCTAAGCTTGCGGCGTCCTGCTTGGTGTGCCGAGGCGCCGTCCGTGCGGTCCTGTACTCCTGTGTCGACGAGTCGGCACGGCGACGGCGACGGCGACGGCAAGGAGGGATTCGCTGCGCCTCGCGGGGAAGCTCCCCTGATCGCGGGTTTTATTATACTCGCCGCCGCCGCCGCCGCCTCGTGCCGCTCGCCTTAGCTGGAAAGGCTGGGGCGCCTTCCGAGCTACTGGCTGGCAAGTGGATAGAAAGGTGGGAGAACGGGAGGTGGATATTCGCGCATCCGGAGGTGAGATTCGGATCGGGATCTCGCCGGGATGAAGGACCATGGATCGGCCGGCGTCTCGCCCGGCCCGCCCGAAGGTGAGCCTCCTTCTACAGTAGCCCATGGCTTCACCTTGATTAATTAGCCTAAGCATTTTGCTGAGTTCTATCATGGCAAATCGCCATTGCTGCACCGAGCATTCGGAGTTTGTTCTGCCGGTTGGTTGCCACTAACTGCGGTGGAAATCTGTACTACTGTTTGTACTACATGGCCTTCCTATCACTGTCTGCAGCTACTATATATGATCTGTAGCCTGTAGCATCTGATGGATGCATTCCGCAATGCAGGGGATAAGAAAGCAATCAACTCCGAGCTATGGCATGCTTGCGCTGGGCCTCTGGTGGCGATGCCGCCCGTGGGCAGCCTTGTGGTCTACTTTCCACAGGGCCACAGTGAACAGGTGCATCATTTATCTGCTAACTGTAGTAGATTTGAAGCCAAATCATGAGTAGTTTCTGAAAGTTTCCTCTTTTCTGCTACTTCTTCTTTCTTCGACAGGTTGCCGCTTCGATGCACAAGGAGGTGGACATCATCCCCAATTACCCGTCTCTTCCATCTAAGCTCATCTGCAAGCTTCTGAGTCTCACCTTACTTGTATGTGGATTTTCTCTTTTCCCTTCTGTACTGTAGCTGTAGCCTTTTTTGTGTTCTCTCTCTTTTCCCTTTTTACTGATCGGTAAAATGTTTTTTTTTTGCGCAGGCAGATTCTGAAACCGATGAAGTTTATGCTCAAATGACGCTTCAACCTGTTAGCAAAGTATGTAAGCTGACATTTGTGATTTCGGTGCTATATATATATCTTTCATTGAAACGTAAATAACATTTCTCCATGCAACTTCAGTATGACCGGGACGCAATGCTGGCATCAGAGCTGGGTCTGAAGCAAAGCAAGCAGCCAGTGGAATTCTTTTGCAAGACGCTGACGGCGAGTGACACAAGCACTCATGGTGGATTCTCAGTGCCACGTCGTGCAGCGGAAAAGATATTTCCACCGCTAGTAAGCAAAGCTCTTCCATGACCATGAAATGATTTTTAGATGAAATTATGAATTTGTCAGATTCAGTAAATACCTGCCTTACCAGGGTAACATGTTCGATAGGACTTTACGATGCAACCACCAGCCCAAGAGATCATGGCCAAGGATCTTCATGACATTTCATGGAAATTTCGACACATCTTTCGAGGTATGCCAAATTACTCAGAAATTATCTTTCGATGTACTTAGTGTTATATTGGAATAAAAAATGATATGCAGACATGGTTGACTGCCACAATTTTTTTGTGGATCCATTATTTATGTTTAGCCGTATAGTGAATGTTTTTATACCTCCAAACTTTTCATGATCAAACTTAATTGCACTTCCTGAATCTGAATAGGAAAAATATTCGCTGAAATGGTGTCAAGTATATCATACTAGTGCTGTAGTGCAATCAAATTTTATCTTATTTTATAGAGGAAAAACATGCCCACTACTAGTCTACTACATATTCTAGTATAGTTTTTATTTCTAAACTTGGTAGTTTATTTTCATGGTATTTGTATCATTAATTTACATTTTTGCCAGACACGCCATATCAGCATTCGTTATTTTTTCTTGGAACTGTTGAGGAAGTCGTACCGGGACATGTTGACTGACCAATCAAGAGAATATTGTACTTATCCTTCTACTTTCCTGCACATGCAGGTCAACCAAAGAGGCATCTTTTGACAACTGGTTGGAGTGTCTTTGTCAGTACAAAAAGGCTTTCAGCTGGTGATTCAGTTCTGTTTATAAGGTAACATCATCAAATTTAGAAATTGAAGATCCTGGATTTCTGTAAGTAATTACACGAAACATGGTCCTAAACTTCTTCTACAGGGACGAGAAATCTCAGCTTCTCTTGGGCATACGTCGTTCTATCAGACCCCAACCAGCTCTATCATCATCAGTTTTATCGAGCGACAGTATGCACATTGGCATTCTTGCTGCAGCAGCCCATGCCGCCGCAAACAGTAGTCCTTTTACTATCTTCTACAATCCAAGGTAGTGTAATTGTTACTTGATATTCCGCATGCACTCTCTGTGATTCAGCGCAAAAATCTCATAACATTCTCTTTTGAATAGGGCAAGCCCATCGGAATTTGTCATTCCTTTAGCAAAGTATAACAAGGCTCTGTATACGCAAGTTTCTCTTGGGATGCGGTTCAGAATGCTGTTTGAGACTGAGGATTCAGGGGTCCGAAGGTATATGGGCACAATCACAGGTATTGGTGACTTGGATCAAGTTCGGTGGAAAAATTCTCATTGGCGAAACCTTCAGGTGCGCCATTGGTCTCATTTTGTGATTCTGCAGTTGTGTCACATCCATTTCATTTAGCTGTGTTTAGTCAGAAAACATCTCCATCAGTTAGTTAGCGTGCATTTACGTAAGTCAATTTGGACACTATAAACGTATTATAGATAAGATCAATCTGACTCCAAATGTAAGTGATATTTGTATGTAAGTGATATTTGTAAGATTTATTGCAGACGTTAGATGGCTTTTTCACCTGACTTGATCTCCTTCTTCCAAAATAGGTTGGCTGGGATGAATCAACTGCATCGGAGAGGCGCACCCGTGTTTCAATATGGGAGATTGAACCAGTTGCCACGCCTTTTTATATTTGTCCACCACCTTTTTTTCGGCCAAAATTGCCTAAGCAGCCAGGAATGCCAGGTACAGTAGTTTTTCTTATCGAACTCTATATGCATGGTGTGGTATGGTTTAGGAAATAGTTTAATCAGTGGCAGTCTCAAGCTTTGGGCATTTCGGCCTTTAATCCAGTCTGTCATGTTTTGTTGCATTCATTAAACATGCATTGAGGACATTGCAGACTTAAGTTTCATAAACATGTAATATGGCTGCTTCTTGCATGTCTATGAACTTGACTTATGAAGTGGCAGCAAGAACCGTGGATTACTTTTGATTGTAATATAAGCTGAATAACCACCTACTTTTGAAATGTGGTTTCCCCTTACTTGTACAAGCATGTGATCAGTAAAAACTTTGAGGTACTTGCTTGTTTGAAGCATTTTCTGAAGATTGTTTTTAATAGAAGCTTTCATTAACCCATGCCTCTGCATCAGTAGATGTATATTTTGAAACAAGCCATTGATGGATGTATATAGCCAATGAAGATTTCTCTGGTCATTGTATAACTTAAAAACCTATTTAAACTTGCAGATGATGAAGGCGAGGTTGAAAGTGCTTTCAAAAGAGCCATGCCATGGCTTGCTGATGACTTCGCCCTAAAAGATGTCCAAAGTCAATTATTTCCAGGCCTGAACCTCGTCCAATGGATGGCTATGCAGCAGAATCCTCAGATGCTACCGGTTGGTGCTTCAGCTATGCAGTCGCCGTACTTGACCTCCAGTGGAATGGCCATGCAGGATGGGATGGGCACTGGCAATGAAGACCCAACAAGAAGATTTAATATACAAGGCCAAAATATTGGTTTGCCTAACTTGCAGGTTAGTTCAAAAATGGATCACCCTGTAATGGCTCAACATCAACAGCAGTCTCACCAGCTATCACAGCAGCAGGTCCAGCCATCACAACAAAGTTCTGTGGTTCAGCAACAGCAACAAGCCCAGTTGATGCAGCAGAACGCTATTCACCTCCAGCAGCAGCAAGAACATCTCCAACGACAGCAGTCGCAGCCGCTGCCGCCGCAGCAGCAGCAAGAACATCTCCAACGACAGCTGTCACAGCCACAACAGCAGTTGAGTACTGCTGCAAGTATGCAGTCAATGGAGCAACATAAGCTGAGAGAACAGCAGCTCCAAGGTGGACAGGGTGTTTCGCAAGCACAATTGTTGAGCCAGATTTTCCAACCATCTTCGTCTCAGCTACAACAGTTGGGGTTACCCAGGTCACCTAACCAGCGCTCAGTATTTCCGGGTTTATCAACTCCAGGTTCTTTGCAGCAGCCAGCACTAGGGACCCAGACACCACAGGTCCAGCAAGCAGCAGAATATCATCAGGCCCTCCTACAGAGTCAGCAACAGCAATTACAGCAACTGTCACAACCAGAGATGCAGCTTCAGCTGCTTCAGAAGATGCAGCAGCAGAATATGTTATCTCAGCTGAACCCACAACAGCAGTCCCAGCTGATTCAACAGCTGTCCCAGAAAAACCAGGAATTTCTCCAGCAACAAATTTTGCAACATCAGTTAAGTGGATCTGATGCTATGGGTCAGTTCAAACAATCACAACAAACACCTTCAAACCACATCACAGGATCTCTGACGCCGCTGCAGCTTGTAAGGTCTCACTCGGCACTTGCTGAGAGCGAGGATCCATCAAGCTCAACTGCTCCCTCTGCCAGCCGTATTTCTCCAATGAATTCGTTGAGCAGAGCACACCAAGGGAGCAGAAATAATTTAGCTGACATGACAACATCACCACATATTGAGAACTTACTCCAGGAAATTCAAAGCAAGTCAGACAATCGAAACAAGAATGATATGCAGGGTAGCAAAGAAACAACCCCTGCACCCAATCGATACCCAGTTTCAGATCAACTCGATGCATCATCTGCGACCTCCTTTTGTTTAGATGAGAGCCCACGAGAAGGCTTTTCCTTTCCCCCAGTTTGTTTGGATAGCAATGCTCAAGTTGATCCAAGAGATAACTTTCTTATTGCGGAAAATGAGGACTCGTTGATGCCAGATGCCCTATTGTCAAGAGGGATGGGTTCAGGAAAAGGAATTTGCAGTTTGCCTTCTGGACAAAGGGATCACAGGGAGGTTGAGAATGAGCTATCCTCTGCTGCATTCAGTTCTCAGTCTTTTGGTGTGCCTGACATGTCCTTCAAGCCTGGATGTTCAGGTGACATTGCTGTTAACGATGGTGGAATACCAAGCCAAGGATTATGGAATAATCAAACACAGAGGATGCGAACTTTCACTAAGGTTGGTACTTTTTTACTTTGAGAAACATATTTTGTGCACCCTGCGGACACCACAATTGATCTTAAACGCCTCATTAACTTGAAGAAGTTGTACTTGATTCCGACTAGAGGATTATGGTACAAATATTTGATTATTTTGTTTTTACTAATTCGTAATTTATATATACTGTTTTGTTTTGCCAACCCATTTGCAAATGCTTTATAAATTCTGTAATGATTTATTTTCGCGTTGATATAAATAAAAGGTTCTTTGAATAGGACCAATGGAGGTATCATATAGGCATATGGGCAAACGACGCCAATAGTCAATTGTTGACAAATTTATTAGACCGATAATGCAAATTTGTTCCATCCGAGTAGGGTTTGCTTTCTTTATCGGAAAAACTGTAGGGCTTGCTTATTTTCTTCATATAAAGATGTCTATTTTGGTCATGTGTTATTTATGTTCTGCTAGGAGTATCAATCTCAGAACCTAACAATCCAAGTATAATGTGATCATTATTTACCCCCAACATATTCTTAATACAAGCAGCACTAATATTGTTGTGCCAAACTATCTTATTTTGAAGGTTCAAAAGCGTGGATCTGTGGGGAGATCTATTGATATCACACGATATACAAATTATGATGAACTTCGGCATGACCTTGCATGCATGTTTGGTATTCAAGGTCAGCTTGAAGATCCCTATCGAATGGACTGGAAGCTAGTCTATGTTGATCATGAGAATGACATCCTCCTTGTTGGTGACGACCCCTGGGAGTAAGTTGTTCCCTTCCATTATCTCGATTCAGTATTGGCTGCAACTTTTTGCTATTAATCTATTATTAACCTCCTTGAATCCTCATAATTCCGAAACTTTTTCTACAGGGAGTTTGTGAGCTGTGTAAAGAGCATCAAAATATTATCGTCTGTTGAGGTACAGCAAATGAGTTTGGATGGTGACCTTGGTGGCATCCCTTCATCACAGACACAAGCTTGTAGTGCTTCGGACGATGCAACTGCATGGAGAGGCTAATGATGTGAATACTAAATGAATGTTTTTCTTACCATTGTTTAAAGGATACAGAGAGATTTAAGGATCTAATACAGCTAGTGTTTATTGTAAGGTTAGACCCTAGAGCCAACTCACTGACAGAATAGACCAGAATGCTTCTGGCGGAAGATGCCCAGCGAACCGCCTTATCTGGGAGCTCTTGACACTTTGGTTCCCACAAAAATTGGCTGACTTGTCAACAATGATCATTTTTTTCTGGCATACAAAAAAACTCCAGATATTACAAGCCACCCTTGTTTTACCTGGGACTTCCCGTCATTGCAATGCTACGATTGTTGAATCATCTGGCCGTATATATGTGCCTTTTCTGTACGTCCCAATGTAATAGTTCAAGTACCGAAGTAAAAAGTTGTATTGGCAGCAGAAACTTGCTCCAGACCTCCAGTGCTCAAAGAAAAATACTGCATTTGTGTTTTGTCCTCCCCGCAGTGTACATGTACATGAAGCCTGCGATAAGACATACTCCAGTTGACGTTGCTCGTTTAATGTTTGCATCTAAAAATTGCATTTGTTGTGGGCTCCAATAACTTGCCCTTCAATTATCTAGCCCGGCTCCAGCAGGATATAGATATACCCTACGCCTCAGGGGCACCCCTACAAACCAATCATCGAAATTCTGAGAACAAAGAAATCCTACCCCTTCGCTCCTGACTCCCAGGCGAGAGGCGATCTAGGCTTTGGCCTCCTGCCGGCGGCGGCTCCGGGCTGGCCCGGCTCTGTGTCATGGTTGCGTGGTGGATCCCGGTGCCCGTCCGCGTGAGGGCTCCATTCTCACAAGTTTTTCTCCGTTTTGTTAGGTTTTGTGTCTTACTTGAAGAGATCAAGCGGCGGCTGCTCTTTGAAGATGGAATTAGATCCTCCCCACCCAGCCTCCGTTCTAGCGACGTCTCTAGCGTTGTTGGAGAGTGTGTGGAGATTTGTCTCTGGTGGATCTCGTCAGTTCGCCAGTATGTGTCTTCGGTGGATCCGGTTGGATCCAGTCTTTCTTCGTCTCCGTTCACGTGTCAAAAAATTAGATGCTTCGTATCTATGCATCTCTTTATCATATGTCAAAAATTTAGATGCTTCTGATATATGCATCTCTTTATCGGCGGCGGTTGCTGTGCTGGTGCGCTGGTCCCATGGGGCCATAGCACGACTTTCCGACTGTCTTCTACAATAAGATTCGTCCGGCTCTGATCATGGAGGGGTGATGGCAGCGGCGCGCTTCGACTCGCTCTAGTGTTTGTAGTCGTCGCTAGGTGGTCTTTGGATTTAGATGTAATTTTTATTGCTTCTGGTGTTCTTTGTACCGCCTTGATTGCTGATAAATAGATTGGAAATTTCTTGAAAAAAAACAAAGAAATACTCGAACAGGGTTTAACAAATAATAATCCTGGAACTGTGGGTGTTTCCATAAATAGCACCTGGGCTTGGCTGGGCTGCAGATAAAGCGGTGTGGGCTTTAGCTGTAGCTCTAGCACTTTCCTCCGCTTTCATAGGGTTTATCTCATCCTCTTCCCCTCTCTCGCGCGGCTGCCGTATTCCGTCCCCGACCCACCGGAAGGTACTCACTGCTCGGTAACGCTTGATTCTCGCCTGCTAGACGTAGGATTAGTTCGTGCGGGAAGTTTGGAGTAATTTTTTACGGGTAATCTGGTTAAGTTGTTTCTCCGATTTGGTTTATGCTTGTCCTGTTTAGGGGCTACTACTAGGTGGCTGGATTTGGGTGGGATTCACTACTCTTTCCGGTCTTAGTTTAGGGATTCTGGCTGTGCGGAAACACAGTCAAGTCTAACCTTGTTCTACCCTGGAGTGGTTGACCTGCCCCCTTTTACCACCCTGAATCTGCCTACATGGTTTCTCTTCTAATGTTTTTTTCTCTTCAGATTTGAATAGACCTTGGACTGGGGTCGGATTTATTCAGTTTGATGTGCCTGTTCAAAATTTCAATAAATTTGACATATGTATCAATTCACAGCTAGTTGGTTAGCAAACAACCGAGAATGTCGTCGGTTCAGCTCTCCGGTGCCGGGGTTGCCGCGGTGGCTTTCAACAACAACAGCCTGCGCCTGTCTCAGACATCGGTGCTCAGAGTGGGCTCGTCGAGGCACTTGTCTCGCAGCCTTGTTGTCAAGGCGGCCACGGTCGTCACCCCAAAGGTATACAGCTATGGCAACGCGATGCATTATGCTTGTTTGGGCGTTGCAACAATTAGTTACAGTTTGTTGCCATAACTGCAGTATACCTCACTCAAGCCTCTGGGAGACAGAGTGCTTGTGAAGCTTGGTGTAGCTGAGGAGAAGACCATGGGTGGGATTTTGCTTCCATCGTCTGCGCAGTCCAAGCCTCAGGGAGGCGAGATTGTTGCTGTTGGAGGGGGTAGAACCATTGGGGATAAGAAGGTGGAAGTCAGCATACCGGTAAATCTTCTTCTCGCTTTGGAGAGTGCAATTATTCGTGCGTCTTGGTAAATTTTATACTCTGTTGTGTGTTGTCAATAGAAGTGGATATGGTGAGATAGAGGTCATGGGCTTGTAACCAACTAAGTTAGAAGCAAGGTGTATTGCATGACTTGGAAGACCATGTTATTGGTGTGTTTTTAGTTGAAGCTTATACTATCATGTCACACAACTCGTGTGGAAGTCAGAGATGTTCCCTTTTCTATGTCTTCAAGAGAGAACCACATATTATCCGTGGATTCTGATTTGGTTGAATTGAAAATTTGAATCTGTACAAGGAGTTTATAGTCACACTAAACGTCCTAAAAGGAAACAGGAGACCTGACTTAATGGTACTACATTTTTTAGAGGAGAAATGTGTTAGTTTAGTCAATAGGTGTTGCCAAGATTTTAAAAACTGGCAATAACCGGCCAGATGGTAAACCAAGCAGTTAAGAGGTAAAAAGTATGCACCTCCTACTTCCTGGTTACATCAGGCCTATGAAATGGTCGAAAACTGGGATACAAGTCTTTGGCCCAAAAGCTGTGTCATGCAGGTCTTATTATCAACAGTTCAGGACCTTTGGCTTTGATACCATACTGTACCTGTTCAGTTGTATAACCAGCTCTGGTTTATCCAAAAGATCAAGGGTACTAAAAAAAACTCGTGAAAAATGATTATGAAAAAAACTCAAGTTCATATTGCATGGTGAGTGAGGACCAGGCACTGGCCTGGTGGCTGAGGCTCCTAGTGAGGAACCAGCTGGCCCGGGTTCGAGTCCTAGCGGCGCCAAAAAGGCTGCAGCGATGAATTCTCAGAAACTGGGCATCTCATCTTCTACCTAACAACGTAAAGTCAAGGGAGGGATCATTCCCCCGTTGGCCACGTTTTTTTATATTGCATGGTGAGTAAGCGATTGCAGTTGTAATGCAGGTGGGGGTTTTAACTAATTTTGCTGTATATGATTATTATGGCTGGATTGTGGAACCTTGTGCCATGCCTGTACATTTAGTCTCGTAAACTGGGCGAGGCGAGATCCATAGAACACTAGTATTTGTTTGGATTGATGGACGATAAAGGTGTTGTCATGTGCATTCCTGAGTTGTGGCATTTGTTGTCTTCCATCATCTAATCTGCTTGGAATGTGTGTAATGGAAGGCCAGATTGGTGATATTGAGCATGTTATTTCTATTAGTTGTATCACCGGTTTTGACTCAACTTGAACTTCTGCATGATGATATTTTGTTGCTTGCTGATTGATTTTCCAGTCGTGTATATGGTTGCTGAGTTGTAGCTTGGGTTACAAATTCCAATTTGATTTGAACCTAGATAATCAAGCTCACTCCGGTAAGGAAAAACCCTGTCATCGGTAGATTCTAAGCTTGATGTAGGACTATAGCTCGTTGCAGTATCTGAAATATTGGAAGCTACTAAGTTACCTGCTTGTTATCTTGGGGTTCAGTCTGATGAAGGTTCTGATGATCATTATCAATGCAAGCATGATGTTTCCTGTCGTTGGGCAGAAAGTAGGAATATATACTGATTAGTATTTTTTTGATTTAGACTGGATCTCAAGTTGTATATTCAAAGTATGCTGGGACTGAGGTCGAATACAACAACTGCAAGCATCTCATTATGAAAGAGGATGACATCATTGGTATTCTTGAGTCTGATGACGTCAAAGACATGAAGCCTCTCAGCAATCGTGTTCTCATCAAGGTATTTATAGTGTTCATTAAACAATTGTGCATTTAAACAATTTGAGTTAGACCTTGGTCGTATGTGTATATTGGTTAACAATTCTTATTGGTCTTGTATTTGTGCTAGGTTGCTGAGGCTTCAGATAAGACTGAAGGTGGCCTTATCCTCACTGAGACCACCAAGGAGAAGCCATCCATTGGAACAGTAAGTTTATTACCATTAGGTAAAAATGTGTAGGCTGAGCTAGCAAAGTAGGAATTGTTTAAGAAACTTAACTGTAAATGTAGGTTGTAGCTGTTGGTCCCGGTGCTCTAGACGATGAAGGCAATAGACAGCCACTTTCAGTGTCTGCAGGCAGCACGGTGCTGTACTCCAAGTATGCAGGCGGTGAGTACAAGGGCGTCGACGGCACAAACTACATTGTGTTAAAAGCATCAGATGTGATTGCTGAGCTCTCATAAGTGTGCGGTTTACTTCAGTTTGAGCTCACAGTTGACGCAGCATGAGTGGCAGAGGTTGCTATGTGGTTATCACCAATCTGTGGTTTTGTTATTTCGGCCTAATATAGATTTATATATGAGCAAACCACTTGTTATATGTTAAAAACATTCATTGAATTTGTTTACATTCGTGTCGGTTAGTGCTGAGTTCTTCGAAAAAGAGATTGGAACCTCTCTTCATCAATGTGCTGAGCTAATTGTTGTGGCTATTTGATGACTTCATGCACTTCTGTTTGTAGTTAAGAGCATCACACACTAAACATGAAATGAACCACATACTACTAACGGATGGTATTTGCTCAGATGAAACAAGAGCAATCATACATAAGTACTAAACCAGAGCAACATTATAACATGAACATCAGCTTCCATACTAATCAACTCTCTATAGTCAAATAACTGGACGCCAAATCATACACACTAATTTTCAATTAACTAATAGATAGATGACATTCATAGCAAAGAACACGCTATTTGCAATAGCCTTGTACTAAGATGGAACAAGGTAATTGATGAAAGCTTCCGCCTTAGGAGCCAAAGTTTTCATGCCGTCGCGTGTGGCAAATTCATCGTCCTCGAACTGGTACGCCGGAGCGCAGGTCACTCCAACGAAAGAATAGTGTAGTTCAGGATCCCTTCCGGGTGTCTTCACAAAAACACTACCGTCGTCGGTGAAGGACTCTATGTCGTGGGTCAAGAAGGCACCAAACCAAATGTTTGGAGGGACCGTGTACTGCGGTCTCTGCCCTTCCCGCAGATCGGGGCCGACGACTGTCATCTTGACTTGCCCGTCATCATGCACCTCAAATACCTGAAACATATTATTGGTTAGATGGACAGTATGCTTAGAAATTATCAGCGATTTTGTTTTGGGTTGAGTTTGCAGACTGTGAGAGGCTCCCCCATGTAGTAGTGCCATGTCTCAGCACAAGGGATGCGGTGCAGCCGAACGATCTCCCCAGCAGGTAGCAAGAAATAGATTGTACTACTCACAGCACGGTCCACCTTATCTACAAGAATTATACACAAGTAATAAATTAGGAAGGAACCGTTGCTTAACAGAAGTTATTCTTAAGAAACCTCGGTGCCACTAAGAGGTCAATGCACAGGTTCCCTTGTTACCAACTCTAGGAACTCACATATATAAGAATGACCACAAACTGCCCTTATATTAGCCAAACGTGAAAGTTTTGAGTGCATGGTGCTTGAAAAGTATTTATGGATACGCGGAAGATAAGGCTTACTACTTAGGCATGAGTTTGTAAGCTATTCAGGTTGTTTGATGATCTGTTTGTTGTAATATCTGAAAGGTAAGGTTGTGACGGCTCATGTGAGCTAAGAGAGGTAACTCAGTGTCTCGTTGTTATGAAAGGAGTGCTCTTACACACAAGATGCTAAATCATTTGAATGTTTATGTGTGTCGTAGCCCCTCAAACTCACAAGTTACAACAGAATCACAGCACACAACATTGGCTGAGCAAAGCCATATAGCAATAGAAAACAACACAAAAAAATGTAATGTGCTAAGCTGATGTCACAAAGTCATATAACAATAGAAAACAATGCATTTTTTGTGGTATACGTTAGAAATGGCCAACATTTTTGCTTGGCTACGACATAAATCAGTGAACCCACCCGAAGGTTCAGAACTAGCACTAACTGATGGATTTTTTCAACAAAACACTTATTGGATTAAAATATTTATTGGGGATGTTTAGAAGGTTTTTATTTCACAAACCTATTGAGCCATTAGGTAATCCCATAAGAGGTAAGTCGTAAATGATATATGCCAATTGTGGGCCATGCTCATGTTATTTATACAATTATATATATTTTGACTGCATTCCCGTAGGGGAAGCCACTAAGTGTTCTACAACTATATTAAAACACTAGCAAGAAGTCCCGGTTAACTAATACGGGTGTTTGCACATCCCAAACTATTTGGATAATCCTGTGTCTCAAGTGCATGAAATTAATATTAACTACATCGCTTCCTAATACTAGCTATGCTGCAGGTACAATGCATGCTCCACTAGCATATATCAAACATGAAAAATAGTTAATCTTGACATTTACAGATACATACTTTCTTATTTGTAAAAGTATTCTCACCTTGAATATTTTTAGATACAATAAGACAAAAAAATCCATGGAGTTAGAAGCACAAGAAATTTATAAGTCTACACTTTTGTCTAAAACTATCTTCAATGTTCATAACTAGAAATGACGACATGCATACTTTTCAGAATTAGAAAATAATACATGAACAGCAATTTTTTAAAGCATGCGAACCAATAAATTTCTTCATGCATGCAATCGAAAAAGGGGAGTAGCAAGACGCAATAAGTATATAAGATTATAAGTTCTTAGTGGATAGTTTAGTCTTTGTCCACAACAATTGGATGGAGACTTATGGAATTGGGTAAAAAAATTATCATTTCTGGCGGCTCCAGTCTGAGAGGACTGGCAGCGATTTTATCTAGTATGTTATTTCAGTGGATTATGACATACAGCTCAGAAGAAGGATACCGATGTGCTAGGAACACATCACCAGCTCCCCCATAAACCGAATAATCGTGCATCACCAGCTCACAAACATTGGCGTCATTTCCTGATCTAAATCAAACTAGTTACCAGCTTTTGATCCGAATGCAAGAACTGAAGAACCACTGAACCTTCTGCTTCTACAGTCCTCAAACACTACCCAGAGCGGTCTAATCTAATCGAAGAGAACAACAATCCCAACGCTAGATCAACCCAAGGATCCGAGGTGAGCTTACATCGGGGCGGGAGGGCGGACTTGGTGAGCGCGAGGGAGGGGTCGCGGAAGGTCTCCAGGTAATAGCCGCCGTGGGGGTGGCGGTGCAGATCCAGCGCCGCGACCACCTCCGCGGCCGTCTTCTTCTCCGCCATGGATTCCGCTTTGCTTCTTCACTCTCCGTCTCCGGTCGGTGCTTCCGGCTCCTATCTGGTCTCTAGAGGCAATCTGGGCCGTCCATTGCCCAGCAACTAACGGCTCGATTTGCTCCGGCCCAGCAAAAAGGCGACTAACTCCGTGCCTCGGTCGGGCCACACACGACGAACCCACCACCACCACCCAGACGCGGCGGCGACCATGGGCCTGGCGGCCATCTTCGTGTTCCTCCTCGTCGCCGCGCTGCATGTGCTCGACAGCATGCTCGATCTCGCCAAGAAGGTCAGCGCCTTGGAAGTTCTTTTCTTTTCTTGTCTCCCCGATGAATTTGGCACCGATTCGCCCCCCGGAGATCTTACTCTCTATAATGGAAGACAATAATCGATGTTATAACAATTGCGGAGGATGTGATTCGTTCTATCTAGAAAAGATACTGGTTCCCAGGATTATTGGATCTACATTATGAAATTGTCGACTGTAGGTTATGCGCAAGTAAATGTTGTCCTGACCGGTTTCTTTTGCAGAGGGGATCAATAAGCGATGCGCAGCTCAGATTGCGGGTGGAAATCGCGGAGATTAACAAAGAGGCCAGCCTACTGTCAACGTAGGCGATTTCTTTACTGCATCCCTCTCATCTCCCTCCCTCTTGTATGCTGCTTTTATGTTGTCCTATGTCACTGATTATTTCCGCATTCATTGTTACAGGCCCTCGACGTTTGCGCAGTGTGCGAAGCTGAAGCGGCTGGCTGTCGCTAAAGAGAAGGAACTTTTGAAGTGTAAGAGATGAATCTCTTGCTGTCTTTGTGTCGATTCGCCTTGACGTGACATCATAGGATGTGGTCTTTCCTCCATATCATATTATTTCCTAGCGTTATATGTGTTTGGTACAAAACAGCGTCAAGGATTCCTAAAGCAAAAAAATCTCGCTGATGTTGATGTCAGAGAAATTCCCATTCATAAGGATGCAGTGCATAAATAAGTGTGCATTTACAATCTGCAACCGTCAAATTATCTTCCTTTCTTTCATTTACAGTGCAACAGCTGGACACTAAGGGGAAGCAGTCTTTACTTGAAAAATATGGAAAAGTTTTGTTGGGTACCAAGGTGCTTCATTTTGTAGTTTTTGTTCTTTTACTACGTCTGCATTTATAATCTCAGGAGTGTCAAATAAATCCATCTGTTGCTAGGTCCTAATGTATGGTGTGCTTGTTCTGTGGTTCTGGAGTGCACCTGTAACTACCGTCCCCAAGCATCTTCTACAGCCTTTTGGTATGTTTATGCCACTTAGCTTGTCTTATCATTCCAAAGCCTTATTTGCTGCCTAATATTGGCTCATTATGCTTTAGATGGCCCTGACCGTCATGCTATATTAGTATGTGTCGTTCTAAAATGCGTAAAATTGACATTTGGGAATATAAACAGAAGTATTTATAGTGTCATATTCAAATAATGCCATTGCAGTTATTGAAAAAGTACTAGTCAGAGGTGTATAAGGATACAGACTGTCGATATCTAAAAGTGACAAGCATTCATCGGCACAAAGTAATGGTGTTGTGAAATCCAAAAAAAGTATTTGTCAAAAGTTAGTATTCAACTATTCATCACAGTGATTGAAAAACTGGCAAAGCCTACAATATCATGCCGTCCATGTCAAGATCAACAATATGAATGTGTGTATGTTATTTCTTGCTTTACCTTCTGGGAATAAAATTGCTTCATTGTTCCATTTTATTTCATTGACAAACTCTGTGTACTTCAACAACCATAAAGATATATATCTGCCCAAAAAATCTATAAATTTAATGTTTTTGATTTATTCACAGGAAGAATGTTCTCTTGGAGAGGTGTCGATGCTGCTACAGGACGTGTTGTGGTAAGCATAATTGAAAATTGGGTTTTGAGGTCCTCCTTTGTATAGAACGGTTCGTTTTAATCACGCTGCTAAACATATTCCCTTGAAAACGTGAACATGAGTTTTCTTTTGGGATGTGTCATATTGTACAGAAACTTGCAGGACTGGCAAATTATGGTTTGTGGAGGTCTTATATTGTACCCCTTAAATTGTCCACGCCCCAAATATCTGTAATTTTCATATTTGAAAAGGCTTATCTAAACGTCCTAGCTAAGCCCTGGATATGTTTGCAGAATCATGAGAAGTTACATTTTTAGTGTTTTCTAACCCCTCTTCTACTGATGCAGGTTGGAATTGTCCCGTGGCTATTTTTGACCTCTCGTGTCAGCAAATTACTATCACAGAAGCTTGCCCCCATATTTCTGCATTAGCATACCCTTTTGATGAATTATATATAGCCGCTTTGAGTATTTCTCTCTCTCAGATAATCTCTGTATGATATTTTGTACTTCTGGGGCACCATTGATTCTTCTGTAAAAAGCTGGCCAATTGTTACCTATGGGGAATCCGAGATCTCGAATTGCTAGCATTGTAATGCTCTTCATTGATTTGATTCGACGAACAGACTAACAATCTAATTCTTAAGAACTTCTGGGCCTCTTCTCTCATGGCGGGGCGCCCATGCTCGCCCACATGCTGTTCGACGCAATGCCCGAGCGGGACGCCGTCTCGTACAACCACCACATCGCGCGCCTCAAATCGCGCGTGCAACGCGAGAACTGAGGCGGTGCGAGGCCCGACAGGAGCACCCTCTCGGTGCTCATCGCGCCGCCGTGCGTTGGGGCGAGCCGTCGCTTCGTCGGGCAGGTGCACTCGCACACGTTGCAGTTTAGGCTCTGCTCGAACTCGTGTTCTCCTCATTGAGCACAATGTATTCCCTTCCTACAGTACATTTCTTTGTGCTTTATGCATTGATATATATGTTTATGTTCTGGTTTGCCGCAGAACCACCGCCGCTCAGCAGCCTAGATGACAGAGAAGGCATGTCAGGTTAGGGAAGGCAGAATTTAGCAAGATACAGTACATTTCAGTGGTTACAGCGTGAACTGTAGCATTAAGTTTTTGTCAATGCATCTTTTCTGCCAGTCTTTTCTGAGTAAATTTAGCAAGATAAGTTTGAGTGGTCAACAATGAGAATAGATGTTTTGGTAAAGAGCAGGAATTGATCAACTAACTGAAATATTGTGCAATTCACATGAGCTACAGTTACTCATTTACAGAATAAATATCGAACTTCTATAGTTTGGTTGTTCCTTTCTGGAGCTACATTTACATGTACAGTTAGATGACTAGTTAAGTACAGAAAAGTTTGTGGGTAAGATGGACCGGTGACATCGACTTTGACTCCGGCCAGACCGGAAGCTGCCTGGCCGCGACTACCGCTCGTCGACGCTCGTGACTCGTTGCATGGACTCGTCTCTCACGAACGCGGCCTGTGAGCTTCTGCTGGCCGCGTCCTCGGCGCCGGCACCGGCGGCTTCCTGTCTCTGCCTCACCGTGGCCTGCGCCGTGGCCACCGCCTGCTCCACCCTGGCCGCGGCCTGCTTCATGTCTGGCCGCCTCTCGAGCTCCGCCTGGATGCACTCCACCGCGACCTCCATCAGCCGCTTCATGTCCGGCAGCGCGAACTTGCACGCCGTCACGATGGCCGGGTCAAATAGGTCTTGCTCGTAGCCATCGGCGAGCGCCGTGGTCGCCCACATGACGAGGTCCGTGCCGCCCTTGGCGTTGTGGAGGTACTGCGACGGGAACTTGCCCGTGAGGAGCTCCAGGAGGACGATGCCGAGGCAGTACACGTCGGCCTTGGCGGTTACGGGGTGCCCCGCCACGCATTCCGGCGCGCGGCGCGCGAACATGGATGTCGTCGTCGACTCCTGCGTGTAGTTGACGAGGCCAGAGTATCCGAAGTCCATGAGCAGGGGCTCGAAGTCCGGCGCCAGGAGGACGTTGGCAGACTTGAGGTTCCCGTGCGGGGCTTCGTGTCCGGCGAGCTCTGCGTGGAGGAAGGCGGCCCCGCGCGCGATCCCGGCGGCCACCTTGAGGCGCATCGGCCAGTCGAGCGCGGCGTAGTCCATGCCCCGGTCGCCGTGGAGCACGTAGAGGAGGCTGCCCTTGGGGATGTACTCGTAGACCAGCAGCTTCTCGTCCCTGCGGTAGTGGTACGCCAGCGGGGGGAGCAGGTTGGCGTGACGCATGGCGCCGAACCGCCTCATCTCGGCCTCGAAGGCGTCCCTGGTGCCCCGGTTCATGTCGCGCGCGCGCTTCACCACCACGGCCACGCCGCTCGCCATCACCGCCTTGTACGATGACCCGAGCCCGCCTCCGCCTCCGCCGCCGGCCCCGATCACCTGCGCTGCGGCCTTCATCAGGTCCGTCAGCCCGAACACGCCCTTGCAGTCGTTCACGATGACAAGGTCGCCGCCGCCGCCGGTGCTGCCGTCGTCCGCCTTCGCCGCTGATGACGACCGACGATGCCGCCCGCCCAGCGACGACCCCGACGATCTCCTTCCCAGCCACGACGTACTCCGTCTCTGCGTCGACGACGATCCCTGCTTCACCATGTACACTGGCGGCGTGTCCTCCGCTCCGAGTCGCCCTTGTTATCGGCGGGGTCGTCGTCTCCGCCGCCGCAGCACGCGCAGAGGGCGAGGGCCAACACGACGCACGAGACGAGCACCGCGACGATCCCCATGGTCACTCCGTGGATGGACGACGTCTCGGGCGGCGGCGTGACCTCTGGGCGCTTGCACGGCTGGTCGGTGGTGGTCGGCGCGTAGCAGAGGTACTGGTTCCTGCGGAACGCGCCGGCGTCAAACCGCCGGAACGCCTCCGGGACGACGCCGTCGAGATCGTTGTCGGAGACATCGAACGACTTGAGCGCGGGCGGCGGCGCGGGAGGGAGCTCGCCCGAGAAGGCGTTGCGCTCGAGGTGGAGCTCGATGAGAGCCTCGGCCTGGACGATGGACGCCGGGATGTGGCCGGAGAGCTCGTTACCGTCGAGCCAGAGCTTCTTGAGGTGGCTGAGGTTGGGGAAGAACTGGTCGTGGATGGGGCCGGAGAAGTTGTTGTCGGAGAGGTACATGGACTTGAGCGCGGTGAGGCGGTGGAAGCTGGGGAGCGGGCCGATGAAGTTGTTGCTGGCGAAGGAGACGGAGCGGAGGTCGGGGAAGCTGGAGAGCGCGTCGACGTCGATGGTGCCGCCGAGCTGGAGCCCGCTGAGGCGGAGCCCCGTGACCTTGCCGCGGCTGCACACCACGCCGTGCCACTCGTGCGAGCCGGGCGCGCAGGGGGACTTGCCGCCGTCGTTGTCGGTGATGAGCCATGAGGAGACCGAGGAGGAGTTGGAGAAGGACTTCTTGAGGTGGATGAGCGCCTCCGCCTCGGTCATGCCATCGCCGGCGGCCGCCAACGGGAGGATCACCGCGACGAGAAGGAGGAGGAGGAGGTGATCGGGAGAAGGGCCCATGGTAGCGGGGAGGCCGGCGTGTGGGACGCGCGTGCCTGAGGCTGGGGAGGATGGTTCCCGGGGTAATTTTGGTTTCTTGGGGCTCTGCTTCTTCGCCGGGAATAGCAGCAGGGCGGCCGAGAATGGCGCCAGGGCGCATATTGCGCGCGCCTGAGGTTCAATTGATTTCACTCGCTCAAATACATGAGACCGTTACGCACTCTATTTTTCAATAGTACAGAAATTTATATTGTACAAACTAAACAAAACATGCAATTCCATGGTTTACTATATTCAAACAGGGATTGGAATTATGTGCTACGTTTTGATTTGAATCGTAAATTTATTCCTTTCCATCTTAGAAATGAAAATGAGTATCCAAAATTATACATCACGGTTGTTGCACACATACTCCCAAGGATGGTGAAAATTTTGGACAAAAATTGTTGGGCGTCAGCTACAACTTAAAAGCTGACGTACCACTCTAGCAAAATTTAGTTAACGAGCAGGTAAGTACCTTGAATGCTTGAATGGCTTTCGCTGCCCCAATAAAGAGAGCAAACCCCATAGGGGGCTGGGGCTAAGAGCCAATTGTTGGCTAGGGGAGAAGGGTGGGGGATGATTAAACGCAATGGGTGAAATTGAGAGATAGCATCCACGCATTAGACATTAGGGATAAGGGAAAAGACCCCATCTAGAAACATCAATGGCTTAGGACCAACTTTTGCCATATTTCTCTGTCCGATATTATTTGCTTGCCTCCTTCCTCGTAAGTGTGTTACCCAGTGGGTTTATGGTAAGCCTGACAATATTCTGAGTCACTGTTAGAACCGATTTGTCGGCATTGGCTTCAGGCGACCATTCGTTCTTATGTAGGGTAACACCGTTCTTGTTCCTTAATTTGTAACTTAACTCGGCAAACACTTTAGTCAGATCCACTCGTTAACACTTAACCGGTTGTAGGTGGTCATGCTTGCAGGTCATCTCGCAAGCATAGAATATCTCTCCAATATGGAGGGGCAAATTTTTCTTGGTGAACCGCTTCACGTTGCTTGCTTCACATACGGTTCAAGCACCACCTTTATGATTGTAGTTATGGACAGGGTATAGCGAATTCAAAATAGGATGATCTGCTACTTGGATTCTCTTGTCCAAGGATTTCATTGCACGAATTGGTTCCTATGATGGCTTACTCACGCCAAGTCATTTCCTTGGATCACGCACCTGCATCATGTGAAACACAAATGTGGTATATGTTAGACATGTATAGTCTTGTTTTTCTATTTCCCCGTAGTATAAGGGGCTCTTTGTATATTGTGCACATGCATATGTATTGGCTTTTGGCTCCCTGTGAAGTAGGGTATGAACATAAAAAATTCTAATTTGAACAGGTTTTTATTCAAAATAAATATAATAAATATTTTTGAAATTTCCTGTCATGTCGTGATCACTTGAATGAGTTGAGATTTTTTTTTTGAGTCTTGTGGTTCAGTCTGGATTAAAAGCATCTTAAACAAGTCGACAGGAGTCAAACAATTCAATAAAAACTAATAACATGATACGCACTGGAGAAGAAAAATGGTTGGTTCCTTTTTTTTGGCAGTAGGTTCCTAAATTTCAATTCTAGTTTATTGAGCTTGTGATTACAAAATACATGTGTACATACTATCGGATTCGGATAGATCGTTTCGAAATATGAATTTAGAAATCTTAATCGATCCAAACAGAAGTGCTGCAACGCGTAGAGATTTTTACCCAGCCTACGGGAAATGCACCAATTTCTCGGATTCAAAACATTGCAGCGAGAGGGAGATGGAAACGGGAGCAGCAAGTTTTGGAAAGTGGAGTCCGTGGTGAAAACCTCAAGCCCTTCGTCCAAGAGATCCTGGTGCTTTAGCTTTGGGTGCATTCAGTAAATTGATGATGGGGCTCATCATCCTTCTCCACTGCATCCACACCTTTTCAGCAAATTGTTTTCTAATACATTCCAATCCAATGCTCTCAATGTATCCGCTTCATTTAGTCTGCAACGCGACTAGAGAGATTTGGCCAACTGGCACCAATTCTCGGATTCAAAAAATAACCAGCACCGAGAGGGAGATGGAAACGGGAGCAGCAAGTTTTGGAAAGTGGAGTCCGTGGTGAAGACGAAGTAGAGTGTCATCTCGGACTCCAAATATGCATGGGAACCCAGCAGCAGCAGCAGCGTTCTTATATACTGACCCCCTCCCACTCTGCGCCTCACACCAATCTCCCTCCCGCCATCATCCCATCTCGCCGCCAATCTCCCGAAGCGGATCCATGGAGATGGACGGGCTCGACGAGGTGTACAAGCTCCAGCGCGGCGAGACGATGCACGGCCCCGAGAAGCTCATCGACGAAGCCCATGTCTACGCCTGCGAGGAGCCCAGGGACCTCGCCCCCGTGCCTACGGCCGTGACCTCCGGCGACCGCTTCTTCTTCACCACCGGCTGGTTCATGGAGATGGAGGAGTACGCCGTCGCCCAAGGCGAGATGGTGCTCCCCGCGCCGCAACCAGCTGAGCCCGTGGCCGTGACCGCGCAGAAGAGGCCAGCGCCGGTCTCCGACTCCCACATGTCCAGCTGCTGCAAGAAGATGCGGATCGCCGCCCCCGTCGTCCCTGTCCCGGAACCTGAGGAGGATTGTCCGACGTTCTTCACGCCTGCCGCACCCATTTCCACCACTTTGCCGCCGGAGGTGCCCGACGCGCCTGAAGCTGACGACGGCACGGACCAGCCGTCTTGCTCTTGGGAAGAAATTTTCGGGGAGGAAGTACAAGCAGAGGAGCAAACGACTCTCCCGATCGAAGCTCACAACAACAACATCCAACAGCTTGTTTCTGCTGCTGATGACTTCGACCTGCTCGACGTCGACCAGATTTGGGGTCATCTTCGCGAGGTGGAGGAAGAAGAGCGCCAGTAGATGAGCTAGGCGCGATCACAATGCCGCGGCAGACGATCTTCCCGCTCCATCGTTCATTTGTAGCACTAGTAGTATATGAATTCGTCCTTGTAATCCGCTCATGCAAACTGAACACGTTGTTGTTCTTGCTCCTGTGATCTAGACATGTTCCCATCCCTGAATCCTCTTGCGCTACATTTGGTTTGCTACAGTTTTTTATTCTGTTGAACAGGCATGACGCACTTGTCCATCTGTCAACATATTTTGTTCAGTATATCCAACTTGAATATCCAAATTTTGAAAAGACGTTACAAACGTGAAACATTCTTTCAAAACAGAGAGAGCTCTTTAAACAATTTCATTGATCCATTAACAGAATCCACTTACGTACGCTTAATCACAGCATAATCAAACGCTCCAAGTTTGCAAGCTGAAGACTGAAGACCAATGGTTCAGACGAAACAATACATATTGCTAGTGCAGAACGACAATCTCACCAGTCATTCATCGGCAATTCAGCATACATTTTTTTAACAGGCAAATCGGCATACATTAAGTAGCTATTACTAGGTTCTGTGAATCAATTGTCCCTCCGTCAAAATATTATGTTTAGTGCAAATATTACTATCTCAGATAGAGCTCTTTAAGCAATTTCCACTTACGTTGATCACAGCATACACTTTCCAACTTTGTGAGCCAAACGGCAACTGGTTCAAACGAAACAATTCATATCGTCAACAAGTGTAGGACGACAATACATATCGTGTAGCAATTACTAGGTTCTTCCAATCAAGAACGCCAGCAGATCACTCTGCTCGCCTTGTTTGCTGTCAGAAGGAGTAGGAGCAGAAAACTTCCTGAGTGCCGCGATCTGGCAGAAGGGATTAGGAGTAGAAGCAGCAAACCATAAAAGCTTAGCTTTCGGTCTCCTCTTCTGGCGGGAGCAGCCCGGACTGACCATGCTGCTGGTGTTGGTTGCATCCGGTCCTAGTTTGATGCCACCATCCAGTCCTAGTTTCTCTGAGACAGCAAGGGCAAGGTGTGAGGAACCGTGAGATTGCGGGAAAATGAGCATTTCTTAATGGTGCACGATGTGGCATGTTGGACATACCGAATATGGCGTTGATTTGATCTTGTGGAAATTCTTCTTTTGGGCGCTCATCGAGAGAATTGAGCCTGGATGCCATTAGAGCGACCTCCTTCGAAAGGTTCTTATCAGAAGCCTCTGAAGCAGCTTATGTGCTTATGAATCCTCTCATGCAATTGATAGGTCTTATGTTCTGATGGCCTGAAACTTGCACTGAGCCACTGCGTATGCTTTCCCAGACGCACTCTTCTTATCTTGGCTATTTGCTACATAGAACATTTCAAACATTTGATGTCAGTTCTCACATACATCTTTGGATATATTTTATTCCCGAGAAGTTAGTGTAATGCACATGAGACAACAGGTGAAATGGATGATTAGTTCGGTGCCTCACAAAGTTGCATCAAAAGTATAAAAGCATGTGCAGGTTCGGAGAGCTATTGAGAGTACCTCCATTGATGTAAAAACCGACGGACGGGTAGTGAACTTGATAGGCTTTCACGACCCCGTTTCAAAAAGAGAAGATAGGCTTTCACAACTCATAGTAACTTGCTCTGTAGTCCCCGTCGAAAATAATCGCAGTAATATCACGATTCCTTTTTCCCTTTTTTCCATTAAGAAATATTCATGTAAACTCCACAATGCCGCTTGAGAAATTGCAGTGATGAGGCAAATAAACACTACTTCTGAACCACCCGTGTGCTTTGTTCTCTAACAAATTTTGCTCTCCGTTTTCCTTTTTTAGGTTTTCGTGACACGACAAGACCCTTTCTTTTCATTCTCTCCAGTTTTTCTTTCCTTCCTTGTATATCAGCCTTAATAACTTCGGCCCTGCTTTCTTCTGACAACAGAACTAATCTGGAGAATTTCTTTGGCCATACTTCCCCCCCAAGTTGCTCGTGTATATCTTTAAATGTAGATACAAGACCAGATCTCATGAAGTATCCTTCAGTGAGCTTCATCGAGTTCCTTTTAGGAAGAGTTGGGGCGTCTTTCAACTCAAGATCCATGCAGAAAGGAGAATCTTTCAGCCACATCTTAAGAGAGTAAGACTTCGCAACAAAGCGACCTGATCGAGTTTTACATGGCAAGAAAGGAGATCCCATTTCCAAAAGGTAAACACGGATGGTTTTACGCAAGGATACCATGTTATATTCCCCCTCCCCAGTGACCAGGACAATAGATTTGGGGGATTCTGGCGAACCCTGCAGTGAAGCATCCTGCATTACAAACGGAATCAGGGTAAAATATCGGTTAATTGCAAATGTAGGAACGTTTTTTTAGGGGAATATTCTGAATTTCTTTTGGTGGCTTTCAATTAATTTTGTGCCCTCAGTTAGTAGTAAGAAATTTATATTTGTGCAGAGGGCTGCTGGTACAAAGAAAGGAAACGTGTTTCATTATGTTGCTGGAATGACACGTAACATGAAATTTTGTATAGAATGTCACTGAAGTTATACATGGAAATCATCAGTAATAGCAGATAGTGCATAGGTACTAAGCCCTGCAATAAATAACCTGAATCTAAGCACATTTTACTTATTTATGTTCACTGCATACCAATTAATTTTTAATTCGTATGACAACCTCTAAGGTATATAAAAACGCCAGAATTAGGGCATAGTAAAGTAGACACGTGCTAATTTAGTGCTCTCTCAAGCTAGCAGCGAGTCCAAATATGTTACTGTTCATACTCCATAGTAATGGTAAAGCTAACACACAACAACTACAGCCGATGAAAAAAATCAATATTGTCTGCAAGCACACTTCTGTACACTGCTGCCTTTATCTATTTATTAAATTAATACAAGAAAGACTGCAAATAGTATTTTTAGGAGAACAAAAAACTAAAATAATATTAGGAGCACCTACTTGCATGTGATCAAGCCATAATGTTAGAGCGATAAGTGCAGCCCCAGCAGACAACATTCGAACGTCAGCTCCCCAGTCTTTTTCTATCACCCTGAATCATTCACTCAGAAAAATTAGTTGATACTTCAGAAACAAATATAATAATAATTTAGCATTTTCCCATACTTGCAACCATAAAGCACTAAGATCCTGCCAGCTAAAAGTTTCTACGTAATTGCTACACATAAAAAAACATTGGGCGAAGTAAACACATTGACATGATAAGACCTACTGTCATTAACAACTTTGGAAACGGATGAAACGAAAAAAATACACAGACCAAACCTTATTGTTCAAATGACTCAATTTTTTAGCATTGAGCATAAAAATATAGGGTATCTTAGTTAGTCTCTGTGGGCAGCATGCCCAAGCATAACAACAACATTAACTGTGATCATTTCTGGAACAACTTTTGTTTTGCTATCAAAAAAGTTGCTATCTGTAATTTCCTTCTATCATTTCTTTCTTTTTCTTTGTTGTGTATGTATGGACAAGAACTAGCAGTGTGTGACCTACTTATTTGGTTAAAAAACAATGCACATGAAATACAGATTTGAGGACATAAAGATAAGTAGAGCTTCTGTAGAAAATGATCAGAGTGAAAGATTGTAGCAAATACCGAAAGACATTATGACGGTAAATGCTTCTATTTACCGCCAACTGGAAAATGTATGAAGCAGTTGCTCGACGTTCAAATGCCCACAAGAGGTCTTCTAGTGCATTTACAAAATTCAGAGTAGCGGAATCTTCTAGTGCCTCGAGCTCTTCCAGAAAACTGTCAATCTCAGTTAACAGAGATGAAGTCCTCTCAGTCAGGAGCCTGCAAATGATGTCAGAAGTTATAGCCAAATCTTGCATGTGAAGTATGGCCCGTGATTGTGAACATAGTCAAGTATGGTTTCAACCTAATGGGAAGGTCAAATCCACAATCCTGTAAAGAGTTCAGGAGAAGAATGGCATCATCAGTTCGCTCGCACAAACTAGCGGCCCTGATGAAACATGTCCATACTTGATGATCTGGTTTTATACCATCTGTTTCCATTTCCAACAATTTTCTGATGGCAAGATTGTAGTCACCATTTTTCAAGTAAGCATCAAAAACAGTACTGTATGGTAAAGTGGTGACTTCCAAACTGGAGGACTTCAGGCTGTTCAGTACTTTCTCAGCTTCGTCTGGGTGCCCCGCAGTCCCATAAGAAGTCATGAGGATGTGCATAGTGGCAACTGTTGGTTCGATGCCGTCCTCTTTCATTGCTGCTAGTAGTTGCTCAGCTTTAGAATGGTTGCAGGCATCCCTGTAAATTTTCATCATCATGTGATATAAAGATCGATTTAATCGGTAACCCTTTGATCTTATTTCCTCAAAAAGTTGTTCACCTTGCTCCCAGAGTTTTGCTTTTCCAGATGCCACAAGCAAGCTTTTATAGGATTCTAACCTAGGTGTCAAACCTCGTTTACCCATCTCATTCAAGAGAGTAAATCCTTCTTCGGGCCTCAAGTTTCTACTGTACATGACTATCAATGTATTATATGTATCCTCATCAGGCTCTAAGCCAGCTTCCAGAATACTGTGGTATACTTCTACTGTTTTTTCAAAGTTTCCATTCCCAGTATACATCGAAAGAAGGGTATTAAGTATGACTAGGTCTGACTTTAATCCTGCTCCCTCCATCTCCACAACCATCAATTCAACATCCCTAAATCGTTTGTTACGGCAGAGCAAGGAAATCATACTTCTGTAGATGTGCATATTTGGCAGGTATCCTGCTTCCTTCATTCCATTATATATTTTCATTACCTCGAATACATCCCCAGCTTTTGCAAAAGCTTCAAGCATAAGAATTACTGTGCTTTTGCTGATCTTGAAACCCATATCTTGAAGCTCCTGCACAATCACATACAACTCATCCAGCCTGCCGTCAATAATCAATGCTCTCATCATTCCATTAACTGAATCAACAGTAGGTAGAGGGCCTTTTTTAATCATAATGTCAAAGACTGCCCTTGCGTGCTCATAAAGGCCACTCTCGGCATAGGCATGTATCAACGCATTCCAAATTCGTCTGTCAATACCTGACTCTTGCTTCAGTCCTTTCACGAAATCTTCTGCACGCTGCCAGAGTTTTGTCTTCCCATACGCGTCAATTATAGTTACTCTAGATGAAAGAGTATTTAGCCAAATGCCAGACTGTACAGCTTCATCCATCAATTGGTGAGCTGTTTCTGGGAAGCCCAAATTACAGTATGTACAGATCATACTCTCATATATCTTCTGGGAAGGCTCAATGCCAATAAACTGCATATCGCAGAACACCTGAGAAGCTTCAGGAAAGAATTCAGCCTCCTCAAGGCATGTAATCAAGTACTCATACAAGCTACAGTCTCGGCCAAAGGATCCACATTTTAATGTCTGTATACTGCTGTACTCTTGAATGGCAGCAGCAATCTTCTGTTTTTTGCACAGAAGCATGATGGAACATTCAGATATCAAGTTATGGGAGCTGGGGACATGCTCCCGGATGCATTGAAGCAAAGAGAGGCCTTCTTCTTGCTTTCCCATGGTTTCATATGCATCCAAAATGGACAGTAAACTCTTACTATCAGGTTCGTGTCCTTGTAGACATGCCTTCTTTAACAGCTTAGCACCCTGAGAAATGCACTCTGCCTTGATGAGTATGCTATATACCAGCTGCGGATTCATTTGACAAATTATCTCCATGTCTTGCATAACTCTTTCAATCTCTTCACATTCATTTCCTTTTGCAAGCGCAACAAGCATGACCTGATACAAGGTGGCATCCGGTCTAAAACCATCCTTCATCATTGTCCGATACAGAACCATCAGCTTTTTCGTCTCACCAGACCTTGCGATAATGTCCAGCATAACCAAATACGCTAAACGATCAGGTTTGACACCTGATGAAACCATATGATGAAATGTCCGCTCTGCCTCGTCCCGCCTCCCACCTTTGGCGTACGCACATATCAAAGCACTAAAAGTCTCCAGTGTTGGCTTTAATCCTGCATCTGCCATCTCCTCCAGCACCTTCCCTGCATCAGAAATCCTGTCCATCTTCCCCAAGGAATCGATCAAGACAGTATAAGTCACAGCATCTGGGGTGCAGCCTATAGCCCTCATCTCGTCGTACAGACCAAGTGCCAAGTCCAGTCTGCCCATCTTTCCATACATGTGAATCATCGTATTGTATGTTATTCCATCCTTCCTAAACCCAGCCTTAAGCAACTCTTCACACACACGCTCAACTGCGTCAGCATCCCCTTCCTTTGCAAAAGCAAAAAGGAGAGAATTATAAGTGACTGCATCCGGCTTAAAACCCTTGGCTACCAGTTCCGTAAACATCTGCTGAGCCTCCTGTGGCCTCCCACACCGGCCATGAACCGACACCATGGCATTGTACGTCCACAAATCAGGCCGACACTCTGAATCAATCATCTGTTTAAACACCGCCACGGCATCGTCCAGAATGGAACCTTGTGAGCAAGCACTGATGAGGGTGTTGTAGGTGATAACATCCGGCCTGAGCCCAGCCTGCCGGACCTGGAGCAGGAGATCAAAGGCGGCGCCAGGGGCTAAGCTCCCAGACTTGGCCCTGGCATTAATGAGAGTGTTGAAGCTGACGAGGTCCGGCTCGATCCCCTGGCCGCGCATTTCGTCGAGCAGCTTCCGGACGTCGTGGAAGCGTCCAGAGCGGGCGTAGACGCCCATCATGGCGTTGAACACCTGCACGGTGGCGCCGCCCTCGCCCATGAAGCGGAGGAAGACCCCCTCCGCGAGGTCGTCCTGGCGAGCGCGGCCGAGGACCCCGAGCACGACGGCGACGACGCGGGGGCCCGGGCCGGCGGTGCCGCTCGCCACGAGCCACTCGAAGGCGTCGAGCGCGCGGCGCCACGAGGCGGCGCCCACGGCGCGCACGACGTAGGCGAGCTCGTCGGGGGAGACCCACGCCTCGTCGAGCACCTCCGCGACGGGCGCGCCGGGGGGCAGCGCCAGGAGGCGGTCGGCCAGCTCGGTGACGCGCTCCCGCCAGTCCTTGGCCCGGCGCAGCGCGAGCTTGCTCAGCTTCTTCACCCTCGCGCGGTGTGCGCGCGCGTCTAGCGGCTCGACGGCGACGTCCTCCGCGGGCTCCCGCTGCCGCGATGGCCGCGACGGGGAGGGAGGTGGAGCGGTGTCGGCGGCGGGGAAGCGGGGCGCGGGGAGGTGCGGGAAGCGGAGGTGGGGCCAGCGGACGGAGGGGTCGGCGAGGGGGTAGTCGAAATCCTGGGTGGTTGCGCGGCGGAGGTGGCGCGTGGAGGCAGGAGTAGAGGGGAAGGAGAAGAAGGGTGGGGAGGAAACGGCCATGAGCGGCATGGAGGTGCCGCCGTGCCGGTGGAGTTGCCGGTGCGGTGCGGTGCGATAACGCTGGGAGGTTTGGTTTGAGCGGGTGACGGGGAAGAAGATATTTCGCACCACACTCAAAAAATCTTCTTCATTTCTTCTCCATCCTTTCTAGTTGCCTCATGCCATAGCTCTAGCCGGTATGTCTTGTTTCTTAACCGATTTTGTACTTCTCCTCGATTGTGATGTTTATATCTTCTAAATACAAGTATTTTCCCTTCAAAACACAACAGCCCGCACATTTCCATGAACTTTCACAAAAAAAATTGAATCCACAATTCATAATTATCCCTAATCGAGCAAACCCAAAAACGTTACCCTGTTTGTGTGCCCACGTGTCGATCGGCTCGAAGGTGACGTTCGTGGAACCAGAAGAGGACAAGTCCTACGCAGGCTCCCATTTTCAGTGGATGGAGGGGTCGGCGAACGGGTAATATATAGGAAAGAGAATGATACGAGGAGACATACATGAGGGGCATCAAGTCCATGCCGGTGATCAAGCGCGCATGGAGGTGGGGGTGGACTTGCGGGTGTGGTTGCCATGGATGTAAGGACGGAGGAGACTGGAATGATCGCTGCAACACTATAGAACTGTACACGATAACGTTGAGAGTTTAAGTGGGTAACGGAGAAAATCAATAGTTGGCACTGCACTGGGAAATCTATTACTGTGGAAGCAGAAGAACACATCGAAAGAGAGAAGTGCCAGGCCACATTTTTTAGGTGTGACTAGTTGAATTAGTTTATAGTTACGTGATGTCGTCAAATCTTACTTGCAACCCATGCATGCCTAGTAAGCAAATACAACAGTCGCGTGCATTTTTCTTACATGCAACTGAAAAATCTGAACTCAAACTTTTATAAGGAGCGCAATTTGTGGTAAACATAATACTAAGATGAATGAATGTTTCCAATAGAACTATGAGCCCCGAACGGTTGCGGTTGTACCTTTGTGCCTATGCTGCAGGAATAAGAAAAATCGTTATTGACTCAGCTTATTTACCATAATAAGATTATGTTGCAGCCCAACTTAAATCTCATATGTCCATCCACGAATCATGATGCAAATCCAGTAATCGACTTAAAACTTACCTCTAAGCTAATTCTCAGTTGGCTAAAATTAGCAATTCCATTGTTTTAAATATAAGGATGCGAGTAACTGTGGTTGTAATCATCATTTAGTTTGTTAAATATTTCATGAATCCAATCGAAATTTGCCATCAACATCAGTTCCTAGCATCTTTGAGAAACAGAATTGTGACGGATAAATTTAAACATGAACAGCTCAAAGTATCTCGTGTTTGTCTCAGATTTCGTATGGCCCGCAAGATCTCACATGCTAAACACTAGAATGGCGACTGAGAAGGCACACGTGACCTATATGTATGTAATCCGTCATGTATGCAGTCCACCTTGCGTGCACTCCAGCGAACATCATGGAAAGGCACGGCAGAAGGAAATGGAATGTGAATTGAATGGATCTATGTATAATTTTACACTGTATTCTGTTTGTCAGGCTATTCTCCTGCTGGCTCTTTTAATATACAACTACCCAAGAACTTACAGTGCTCCAACAGCTTCTTTTTAGTTTTTTTTCCTGTCTTGCATCTCTTTCTCCTTTTTTTGGTTGCTTTTCACTGTGGTGCTTACCTACGAGATGTTAGTACACAGCCACACGAAGCAGACCCGGCTGTGGTTGCGTGTAATGGAGGCCTTCATCCAGAAGGAACTGCTCCACGGCAATAGGCAACCTTGCGGTGCGAGAACCCTTGGTATGGTGGCCTGTTCCGACGCATATCATGACTTGCAACCTCTCGCCTGCAGCCCTCGCCGCACTCCTCAGGGAACCGAGCTCAACCTTCAGGATGTGGATTGCTTCGCTCACGTGGAGGCCGTGTAAATCAATCAGACGGTCACTTCCCCGTTGCAATGAACCGGGATTCCTGCACAATCAAACAAAACACAGCATGAAACACTTTGAGCTTTTACAACATATATATGTCCGGAACAGATATCAGAATATCAGATACACGGGAGAGAAAGTAAATCAGGAACCTCTGCCGATAAATAGCTTCTCTGGCTTTCTCATGAGCTGCTTTCATCTGTGAGTTGTAGGCCTGTCCTTTGACGCTTAGTTCCTTGGCCAAAGCTTTGTTGCCCACTAGGTAAGCTTGTCTAGCCTGTCAAGTACATATTTCATGAATACCTCAACAACTAACAAAACTAACAAGTAAAATATGCAGCAACGGAGCAACTGGTGACATCAGGATGAAATCTACATGATAGTAGATATGGGGCCACATTTTCCTTTCTGAAAATAGGTCGCATAAACCACTATTTTGTATTGTGATCTTAGAAAAAAAAAGTGGTGGGAAGATATACAAAAACATGAATAGTCTCAGCCCCTTTATTAAAAAAAAAGTAAAGGAACAAGATAGTATTATGCCATTGATTCATTTGATTGTTCAAAGGAAGATAAATTTTCAGTCAGAACGAGGTTGAATGGGAGAGAGGATGATGTACCTTCAAAGCTAAATCACATGAAAATGGTACACATCAACAATAAAATTAACTAAAACGAACAAAAAATGTCAAACTCAACATAAACCAGTTAATGAATGCCAAATTCAATACATAGACAAAGTCCTCAATAAGCTCCTACAATTGTTCTCTAAGTGGTTTTATTCAAATATTCCTTTTGAACAGATATCTACACCGGCATACAAATGTGAACACACATATGTCAGTGTGTACATTGGTACAATTATAGAAGTATAGGTACATATATTATACAAAGCAGCATCTGAGACCACAATTAAGATGCTTACCTGCTCAAAACATGCATTTCGGACACGAGCAAAATCACGAGCTTCCTCCCTTGATTCTGAGTACATGTTTGCTGTTCAGCCACGTAAAAAGGTAAATTCATCAGTCTGTACTTGTACTACCTATCTAGAAGAAAAATATGGAAATTCACAAGTACTTCCTTACTTTCGATTTTTCATAATTTACAAGTCACAGTTCAAAAAATAATACTAATACACTTCCAGTTATGCACATCCAGCTATGTTTGTCTCCTGAGGTCTAACTCTGGTTCAAATACATTGATATAGATACATTGTAAAGTAGAAAGTACAAATGCTAGCTCCCTATATTATAAAATAACGACAATTCAATATGCAAAAACCATCAAATACAAAGGAAGAAATTGTGCAATCTGTGCCAGAAATGACTTATAATATTCAGATGAGTATTACCGACTGCATCACCAGTATCAAGCCATGGAGCTGCACGTGCACTGCTAAAACTTTGATACTTGTTCCCAGAAGATGCTTTAGTGCCGTAATTGTACTGCTTGGGTACAGAAACGTTTGAAACACCATTGCCATAATCAGGACCTTTCTTGAACTTCCCATGGCCAGAGTTCTGCGATGCAAGTTTCCGAACAGCTGAAACAAAATCACCATTACCACTAGATATGGTGGATGAATTGCGTCCATTGAAGATCCCAAGGATATCCAAATTTCCCTTGGAGAAACCATTTTGATCTTCTACTGTTGGCAGAGCAGGGAAGTCCCCAGTGCTGAAGTTTGGTGCAGTGGGGGTCAAATTCATAGTCTGGTTGGGAGTAGGATCCACTTGCATCTGAAAGGTTAAAGGAAAAAAACTTGAGATGCTACTGAATATTGCAACTGCAACACAGCTACATCGTTAACCAAACAGAAAACATATTATAATATTGTTATCCAAAGGATACATGATACATTTAATGGTGCCTTAACCAGAAAGGAAATGCACAGTAAAACTTATTGCCATATATATCTTTATTGAAGGACTACGCAATGCTCTAGGTGGATCTCTTGAAGAGTTAGTACAAATATTACAGGCGGAACAAGAATACCTCTAGCTGGGTGAGGATTTCAATAGTATGATTGAAGTCACATCCATTTGCATAGTACAACTCTGCAAGACTCTCTGCTGAAAATCCAGGAAACTGGGACGCTAAATACTCTAGAGGGTCAAAAGGGCCATCTGATGCAGCAACATACTCACTAGCAAAACTTTCAGAATCATAATGAAGGTCCTGATTTTCATTAGCAAAATGGAGGTCGCCCGCATAATTTTGCTCCCAATTGCTTGAACCAACAGTTGAAAAGGTTGGCTGTGAATTATCCTGATAAAGTAAATCGGTATGCCCCAGGTCCAGTATATTACTAGCTGAAGAAGACAGCTGCTGGTGTTCTCTTGACAAGCGGCTAGCTTTTGTCCCATAGAACGGAGGTGCATTCAACGATAATCCAGCAAGGGGCAGCTCTTCAGGTTCTTGTTCGATTTTCTCAAAAGAAGTAAAGTCTGGAATAATATCATCTGGAAGCTGCTTACGCCAGAACTGATGCGCCTCGTCATCCGAGTTATTAGACTTGGATGACTCAGACCTATCTAGGATTGTTTTTCCAGATGACGCTCTAAATTCAGACTTGGTTACATCTGAATCCGTGCTACCACCAAAGGATGGTCTAATAACACATGAAGGGACAAATGCTGCTGCATTAGGATTTAATGCAGTGACTTTATTTGGCAACACTGACCTTGTATCTCCATTATTTGGACCAACTTTATTCACTGAAGTCATCTTTTAACAGAAATTACATGTACAAGAAAAAAAAGTCTTGTAGTAAGATTTACCCAAGCCCTGAAAAGGTAAGAGAAAGAAACGGGGGTTAGTATTAGCATGGTTCAGCACATTTACAAGTCTATCCTCTATGAATAACTGAATTAGAAAGGGCATCGGTACCATAATGGTAAGAAACTATTTCGTGATCTGCAAACTTATTTAGCTACTTCCATGATTTCTGTGAGGTAACAAGAAATAATAAATTGATGCCAGTTACTGAAAATGAGATTGTTTTCAAGGAAATATATTCATGCTTAGCTAGAATGACAGAAACAAATACATATTAAATCGGGGCACTAATATTTAGAGCAAGCCAAGTGAACTCTATAATAATAGGTAAAAAGATCATTCACTGATTTACATGAAAGTTCTTATACTTCCTAGAAGCGCCAAACAATTCAGTTCCTTCAGATTTGTTATGACTTACTATATAGGCAGAGACTGGCAACATTAGTGTCACCGTTACTTGAAATAGAGGTTTCCAGATTTACACACGACCCAAAAGCCGGTAGGCATCTTTCCCAAAACAAAAAAAGAAGGCGGGCGTCACCCGTTTGCACGCAAAATTGAGTGTCCTTTCTTAGCTCACTACAAGTACCGGACGTCACAAAAGCTGCATCTGGTTAGTTTTACCGGTTTATTTATACCAAATCGTCAAATTCATCAGCTAAGAAGAACAAAAAAGCACTCCTCTTTTTGTTCGTACGTGTTGGCTCTTGTGTACGTTAAATTCACAATACATGAGCTGCGTCAGACGAGCAGCAAGATGGAAGGAAACAGAAGAGATCGGGAGAATTATTGGGTGAATTGCGAGCAGCTACCGCAGCTCACGCAGAAACTTTTGTTAGAGAAACAAACAAACATCCGCGGGGGAATGAAATAGGAGTAACAGCGTGAGGAGATTGAGCAAACAGTGCACCTGCCTCGCAGCGCGGCCGTGGGTGCGAGAAGAGAAGAGAAGAGACGACGCTAAGAAGCAGATGAGGAGGGCGGCGGCGAGAGATCCGAGGCGAGATCTAGCGGCGAGCCTGCAGTGCGGCAGATCCGGAGAGGTCCCGCCAACGCGAGCCGATGCCTTTCCGCCGGTCGACGAGCTGGTAGTGGTATATGGCTGGCGACCGGCCCATAGGGGGGCGCGGAGTGGGAGGGGGAGGGGAGGCACGGCCGCCCTCCACCGCGGCCTTCGGTTTACCGCCCACGAGACGGAGTCGGAGCGGGCCGGGAGGGGGTTCGGTTCGGACGCGGGGAGGAGGAGGAGGAGCGGAGGCCGGCACGGAGAGGGAGACGGAGTGGCCGGGATTTGTGGGTTGGCCGGGACGGAGACGGAGGAGGAGGTGCGGCCGTGGGTGGGGAGGGGAGGATAGGCGAGGGATGGTGGAGTTTGACCCGACGCGGCGTGTGGCGTGGAGGAGAAGGATCAGGCCCGTGCCCGTGCCCGTGGGTGCGACGCGAATATGCGGCCCGGTGGTGGGTGATTCGACCAAGCCACAGAAAAAATGGAATGTCTAGCATATGTAACTAAAAAACTGTAATTCATGTGCAACTAAACATTGTAACTCATAAACTCAAAAAAACATTGTAACTCATAAATTCAAAAAAAAACATTGTAACTCATAAATTGAAAAAAAAATTGTAACTCATGTCTAGGTGGGAAAATCATAGTTATAACTCTATGTGCAACTCACATTATGCATGAATCTCGATGTAAATCTGATGACATTAGAGTTAAGTGAGGCCTAACATAAGTCTCACTCGAGTGAGAAATAGCAAAACCGGAGAAAAATAGTGACAATGGAAGACACGGGAAGAATGAAGAGTCGTGTTCAACAACAACAAAAAATCTTGCTACTCGAATTGAAAGGATCAATGGTAGAACCACGACGTAGGAACATATAGTGTTGCAGCATGGTCGTCGAAAACACATAAGTGCCCTCCCCCTTGTTAAAAAACCTGAACATTCAGGACATTGTAATCATCTCTGTACTATGCTTCTGAGCTAATGAATTGGGCACATAAGTGCCCTCCCCTTGTTCGAAAAAAGAAGGAATATGTTACTCCTTGCTACCCGAATTGAAAGGATCGATGGTAGAACCACGACGTAGGAACACATAGGGTTGCAGCATGGTCGTCGGAAACACACTATAGGAACATATATATAAGTCTGAAATTGAGACTTTGGTTTCTCCGAATATGTTGCCGCCACCTGTTGCCTCTGCCACTTGCCATTGAGCTAGCAGCTCTCAAAGACTCAAAGCGAAGCTAGAATACACTTATACGGAGTAGTAATAACGAATTAAGGCACCACTTTACACATACACCTGTCTACAAGCTTACAAAAGATCATAATACAATGCTTCTGCAGAGATCGAGTTGCTACAACTCTGCAATGCCTAGCCGTAGCCTGAACCGATGGTAAACAGTACGTACTCTCGTCACAATCAGATACTAGCTACTACACCACTACGTACATTACATGATACAACTTCATGCTCGATCATCATACGGAGCTTGAGCTAGCTAGCTGAACTACATACTCCTCTCTCGAGCAATCATCAGTTACTCACTCTACAACACAAACTAATCCTCAGGAAGCCAATCTGCGCAAGACACGTAGGTGCCCCCCGAGGTTCATTATTCTTGGCGCCTTGTCCAATCATTAGCGATAGCAGGACGCAACCACCAACTAGCTATCTAGCCTTCTAGCACCTTCCATCCAGCCAGCCGGCCGGCCGGCCGAGGAATCAAGCATCCTCACCGTCCGAGCACCGGCCGTGCCCGGCCGCCACCTTCCGCGCCCCCTGCGTTGCGGCGGGCGACGGCGGGGGCGAGTCGAGGCAGCGCCGGAGCAGGCGCGACACGGCGGCCACGAGCTCCTCGGCCGCCTTGCTCCCCGGCGCCCGCGGCGCCTCGCGCGCGAACGCGCCGTGCCGGTCGAGCGCCTCGGCCGTGGTGGACCCCGCGCGGCGGACCTCGTCGCCCACCGCCTCCGCGCAGAGGCCGCAGACCCAGCGGCCCAGGTACCGCGCCCGCACCGCCGCGATGTACGCCGGCGTGCACTCCTCCGTGAAGCCGCAGCACTCGCACCTGGCGGCCTCCACCTCCATTTATTTATGATTACCGCTCCTTCTCCCAGACGACGTAGGACGACGGGACGGACGGCGCCTCCGCTGCTCGCTGCTGCTGCTGGCTCTGCTCGCTCCGGCTAGCTGCTGATGGGGCGATGGCGGTGTCGGCGCCTGGTGTCATAGCAGGCAGGCCACGTCTCTCTCCCTCCTCCTGCTCCCCTCTCCTCGATCCTCGGTTGCAGCTCGCCGCCCCTCCCTGTACTCTCTCTCTCTCTCTCTCTCTCTCTGCACCGAGACGGCGGCGGCGTCCAGGTGGTATTTATGCATGCACGAGCGCGCGCATGTGACATTAGGCCGGTCCCACGTGTCGGTGGCAGGTCATGTGATGTGTGCCGGTTGGAAGGGTGTGGCCGCGCCAATGGATCGGCCGGGGAGCCGAGCTGGATTAATGGCGCCGGCCGTGACAGCTGGCGACGGGGGCGGACCACGGGCCGGGTGGATTTGGTGCGGGTTCGGATGGGCCGTCGCTGTCGCTGGGCCCGGCCTTCCGTTTTCATGCGCCTCACACGTCGCCCTCGAGGTTCCACTGTTTTTTTTCGCTGGCTGCTCGGTTTTGTCTTGGTTGGTGCCTCCAATCATTTTATGAGCCTACCTTTTTCATCTCCTATTAGTATAAAATTAACTATCGTGTACTTTCAAATTTACAAGTCCGTAAAACTCTACTTAATTACTAACTTAAGAGGTCCTCGACGCCGCAGCCCGAACAGTCCACATAGGCCACACCGACTCCCGCCTATGCTGCCACAGCCACGGGTGGATACGTATGCCATCAATCTGGCGGCGTAGGCGGAAAATTGAAGCGGGCAAGGAGGAGATGACTCACCGGAGTTGGAAAATACACGACGGAAGGGACTTTAACCCTAATACATATATCAACAAGAATTTTGTGCGCCGAGGATTTTTTATGGGATCTACAGCTAGAGGTGATCTGAGTTTGTGCTATTAACAAACCACGAATAAGAACCAGTAAAAACAAAACGTACATCGTGGCGACAGAAAATGCAAACGCGCCACATGGCTAACACTAGCAAGGTCCACCTAATAATCCCAACCTCCATAGAAAGATGCTCGGATCATGGGATCGCAACCAGCTATGCTATGCTACCAAACATGTGCGTGTAGGGTGTAGCACAATGTACGAAAAACAAGTTTGCTCTTGAACAAACAAAAACCGTACGTACGTGCTGGGCCTAGAGCGTGGCATGCAGCTGGTGAGCTAGATCTACGTACTGCTCCAAATTATGTACTCCGTACGTATTTCAAATTGACAAATTCATAAACCCTTTTTGTACCGCCCGCACATAAAACTCCAGATTAATTGTTTACCGTCGTCACTCGGAGCTAGCACGCACGTAAGAGGACAAGCGGCGGGTTCACATGATCCATCATTCATTCATCGACGTCGCAGTATCAGTTTTTGTGAGCTGCTACTGCTAGCTGGGTTAGTGTGGAGAGATCAAGTGGCGTCTGGTTTTAATCACAGGCGAGAGCGACCTGCCGTACGGTACCTGTCTGTCCTGTGTCCAGTCCGGGCGGAAACATTGGCACGCCGGTCGTACGTGCAACTAATCGAATGGGGGTCTATTGTCTTCATTTATTTATTTTATTTTATAAAAGCAGGAATAAATACGAAAACAAATATTGCTAGAAATAATACAGACCGGGTATGATGATGATATAAAAGAGAAACCAGATGTTGGCTGGAGCCCAAAATACTACTTGAATCATGTAGAATAACTCAAGCGAATCAAGAAATTTGTCATTATTTGAAATGAAATAAAATATAAATATATGTCATGATTACATATATATATATAGGTTAAATGATTATACAATTTCCATATGTTTTCAACTTTAGCAACGTAATTTGTTCCATTCCTGTAATTTGTTCCGAGTATCGTCGAATCCAGCTTCTTAATTAATTTTGGATCAAAGCTCATACATATTTTCGATGAATCTTATCAGATTCGCTACACTTATTCGAAAATTTCCTTTTACGAGTAAGCATATGTCACCCTACTTTCACGAAAAATATATGTGGAGTGCAGAAATACAGAGTGCAGAGTGCGATGGGAAGAGCAGGAGAACGAGGGTGTACTGTATGTTGATGCGCCTGAGATTTTCGCGAATCTTCGTGGCGGCCCACCGCCATGAATTTACCAACGTCGAGGTCGAGCGACAGGACCTTGCAACGACGATCGCTATTAACGGCAGGCAGCTACCGCCGGCGACGACGCTGCGCCGTGCAAGTCTGCGTCGCCGGGAGATCGTCGTCAACTTCCACACTCACTCTGTAATCCCGTCGCTAGCTGCTCCGATTGTATCCGTTTCATCATTCATTGCCTATTATCTTGTCGCTGATGCTGACTATGATTATATATTATCAGCTCCCCTAGAAAAACATGGATGAAACAGTCAAGCAGAGAATAACAACAAATTATGTCGTTTTAGCCGCACGTGAAAGAGAGAAACGGCGACGTGATTCTAGATTAATCGCGAGACAGAGAAACGGATGACATGACACGTTGTCGTACAAAAAGGAAGAAGAAGAAGATCCGAGTACACCTTTTCAGCAAGAGTTGTTTGCTCTAACCTGACAACTTACCTAGTGTCCGAGGCAATGAAGGTGCCCACGTAACGCGCTTTCGCCGTGTAAAGACGAACAGGTGACGACTTACCTTTGTAAGATCTTATCGGGCAAGTCTTTCTGTTTTCTTCAGAGTTTTGTTGTTTATTAGCTATTGGTAAACATAATGAAAAATTTCTGACGTTGGCACGATTATCCATTTATCCAGACAAGTCAACATAGCACTCATGCAAGTCAGCAGCCATTCATCGCTCACAACCTTTGTGGGGGCACAAAACCAAACAAAGTTGGCGTCCCCTACCCGAATGCTTATCTGGAGTTGGCATGATCTTATCTTTGTTGCCTAGCCACGTCATTCTCGTCCAGATTCCCGGAGCCACGTCATTCTCACCTTGTCTAAAGTGCCTGACTGCCACCACAAGTTGGGAGAGGGAGAACTCTGCTGCTTGTTGATGAATGAAACCCAGTTGTGACAGAACTACGGTACAATGCAAGCAGCTTCAACAGTAATTAACATCAATAAATAAAATAAAATTAAGAACAACAACATTCCCTCGATCTCTATATGAGCTAACATCTCACCAGCATGCTGATTGATCCATAGTGCTAGTATTACATGTTCGTTAACACAGACATACTACATCGCTAGTACAAACCTGATGCTCTTCACTTCTTACACCCAGATGTGGGGGAGTACTCAACACTTGGAGATATTCATTATCACATCAGCTAGACAGGGTCGCCGATGGAAGGAATCACAGGTGGTCGTGGACTACCTGCCTGTACCAATCGTCTGTGCCTTGCACGCAAGCCTCACGGCCGTGTGGATCTGCGAAGGCTCAGCCATTGCGCCGTTCCCATAATCCCCACAGGCCAGCCTCTTCGTGATGGGCGGGACCAGAGATATCCCGAGCTGGTTGATTATCGCAATGTGGCGCCCCGTGAATGGGTTGCTCCACATGAAGGTGTTCATGGCTGGCGCTACAAAGAGCCGTTTCTTGAAGTCCCACGCTCGCACTATGCATGTCAGGAGGTTGTCACATAACCCACCAGCAATCTGAGAACCTAACAGTGTGTCAGTTTGTGTTCGCAATGAAAGGGACTCACCCTTCTCTCGACCAATCCAGGTTGTCGACATAAGAATCTAGAGCTCAGTGCAGAAAAGAAGACAGACCTTGGCCAGGGTATTTGCTGATAAGGGAGCAATAACCATGATATCTGCCCACTTCCGCAGCTCTATGTGTAGAACCTCGTCCCCTATCTTCTTCCAGCTAGACCATTCATCATCATCAGTGTACAGAATGACGTTGCTGGGCAGCGATGATCTATCAATAAAGTGCAATGATGACTTGGTGGCCACCGCCCGGACTTCCGCCCACTCGGAGAAGATACGGCAAAGGCTCTCGAATTTTATAGCAGCTACACTTCCTGAAGCAGCAAGGAGGACCCGAGGCTTTCTGGGTTCCAGCATCAGGCTGTCCTGTACTGGTTCTGATGTAGCCATCTGCTTTTCTTAGACGGCTCAACTGCAATAGAATTACAAGACTTCAGAGGGTGGATGCTGTTGTAGGAAAATATGATCCACAGTGCACAATGAGAATCAAGAAAAAAATTAATTTGAAAGAATCACAATTTATTTCATGTTGTCCCATAATGCAAGCGGCCTCGACAACGAATAATATATTAACCTAACGAACTATGTTATCATCAACACAGAATTCAAGTAACTTGCTAGTCTGATTGGGTGCAGTTTGACTGCTTGAGGCAGCACGTTGAAATCCTCAATTATCATAGCTAACAGCTCAAATTTATCGTTTACATCTTGAGATATGGTCAAATTTATCTTTGACATCTTCAGAGAAGGTCAAATGTACAGTTTAAGCGTAGACACTGGAATAGTAAGGCAAAACGAGTTAATCACACTAATAATCTGACCCGAAGGTGACTGAGAAATAACTATGTCTAAGACGCTGACAACTGACAAGTTTAGTACTCCCTCCGGTTCATTGAGTAAGGCGTCATATTGTTTCTCAAAAAATCACCACAAAGAAAGGCGTGGGTGCAGTGGACTACTTGATTGCCCGTAACTGCCCCTGCCTTCTCGTTTTCAATGCCTAGAATCGGGAGTAGTTAAATCTAGCGCCAATGAGTTTTCTTAAAAACGTACCAGGGTCACGGCCCCGTGCGTCTGGCACTGAGAATCCAGGAGCCAGCGACAAAATCTAAGGGGAAAAGAGATTTACTAAGGAGCACAATGGGAAAAACTTTCGCTGACTCTCGCTCCTTAAAGGAAAGGAGGGAGTATGATAACTGTTCAATTTCCCAGATTGTATGTTACGATGTTATCATAATAAAAATCCAAATGTATCATGTTTGGGCTACTCCAGTAGCTCGTGCCCAAGTAAGCAATTTGCATAGTGCATCAGTCTAGGCAATCACAGAATGGTAATGCGTAATGCTAAGGGCGGATGAAACATGGGGCACTGGGGTGGAAATGATGTCACATAATTCTTAGATCGATCAAACGTAGCACATTAGAGATAAATACGTCAAGGTGGTGTGATTCCAGAAGGAGGGGCGCGCAAGGAAGGTAGAGGAGAGGGACTGAATTTGACATTTTTAGGTTATTTACGCACACATGAGAACAACCTGTGGATGGGACTTGTTGTGACCTTTCTACAATTTTGTCAGTGAATGATAGTTTTCATACTTGTACCTTTTTTTCTTCTTTTCTACAGTTTGCAGTATCTGACTTAGTTCGGTACACTTGATCCTTGATGGTTGTCAAAGATGCAGGGATCCTATATCCTCGTGGAATCACTCATGGATGAATGGCCTGACAGCATTCAAGATAGTTTCGTCTGATTCAAGCGTCGAAAACTGAAAAAGAGGAATCCTGGCCACTAGGAACTGAGCAAAGCTAACCAAGGCTATCAGAGTTGTGGTGTTGTTAGTGCACAGCATGACGTGGCACGTTACCACATAAGGCATCACACCATCTTGCGAGCCCTTGCATGGTCACACTTGGGATTGAAACAAGATTGATATCTCCTACCAGACCGATAAGGACTGGGACTGGAAAAATATTTCAAAATACGTTTAGATCTTGGACCCAATCTGGATAGTTCATTTTGGGTACAGTTCGGTTCGCACACTGTGGCATCCAGCAGATCCAGGGAAAGATATAATACAGATGAAACACTCAGATATAAGACTATAATATACTACTTTTCTTCTAGGAAAAAGCAGCATACAAATCTAATGAAATCAGGCAAAAGCATGTACGGAGTATATATGTTTTCAAAGTATGCAAAATTTCTGTCCCCATGAACAACGATTGCTACCTTGTGTGTCCAATCAAACACGGAATTCCTGTCCTAGAACGTAACTTACAGTTTTACAAACCATGACGCAAATCAACATACAGTATAATTTAGCATTTAGTCTGAAAACAGCATCAGAAAAGGCACTAGTTTTGTGAGGGACGAGTCTAGTCTTGGCATAACTACCGTACGATTCTTCTTTATAAAGCACGGGGAAACAAATCCAAGAACGGTTCAGTTTCTTCTTCATGTAGTAGTAACCTAGTGGGTGGATTAATCCTCAGAAATTCCCTCGACCACAGCACAGCAGCAACAGAGTCCGCGATCTACTCACCTGAGAGCCGATTTGGTAGGATCTTAAGCAAATAAGAGGTCGACGACGGTGGAGGTCGAAGGTCGGCGTAGGGCGGCCGTAGGTGGAGTGGAGCACCACCGCCGGGAGCGGCGCGTCGCAGGAGGAGTGAATCGGGAGCTGGGGAACTGTGGGGACTCGCTCGACTGCTCGGACTGGGCGGATGGGAACGGCGCTCCAGTGTTGGGCTTTGCCTATTGGGCCGAATTGGTGCTCCGGCCCAATATTTGTTTTTTTTAAACAAAGCGCCTATATATATATCGAACTGAAATAAATGAATATAAAATAGAAAAATGGTACTACCAGAAAAAACAGCATTCCATTCCATGCATGTAATGTAAGGTAGATCGAGTGTACAGGAAGTCACGAAACCAGAGGGACCAAACGATACAATACATACATACATGGAGACCCAAGCAAATTCAGAACTACTACTAAAACCCACCAAAATACAAAAAGTTTGCCACTACCAAAGTTGCTTGCTTTGCTAGTCTTCTTCGACCACAGCAGAGCGGAGCGGCCATTCACACCGCGCGCGCCATTCACAGGAGATCGACAAGCCAACCGTGAGGTGAGGTCGATTCAGAGCTCAGAACCCGACGGTGGCGACGGGGCCGAACGACGCGGCGCGGGAGCACTCGACGCCGGCGGGCGCGTTCAGGGCGCCCAGGAGCACCCTGCCCTCCACGAGCTCGCGGAGGGCCTTGGCGTAGCTGGCGCGCAGCCGCCGGTACAGGGCCGCCAGCCAGCGTACCCGCACCCGCCGCAGCAAGCCCAAGAACCTCCGCCTGCTCTGTGCTCCTCCTCCTCCGCCGTCACCGCCGCCCAGCCTCGCCACCGCCATCCTCTTCCTCCTCCTCCCGCCGCTCGCCGCCGCCGTCTCCGTCCTCCGCCGCCGCGGCATGCGGAACATCACGGGCCTCCTCGCTGCACCAACGTCCACCATTTCGATCGAAATGTATGTATATGCAGAGTTGGCTTTGGCTACTTACTTGGCTCAAGATCGGCTCGATCACTCTCTGTCGCCTCCTGCTTTCTCCTTGTTGCTACGGCCTACGGGAAGCAGCTATATATACACTCCACCACACCACATGAGAGGTAGCTAGCTTTCGGCGTCCTCTTGCTTTGTACTAACTTGTAAGTGAGGCGCAATCACGCTAGCTAGCATGGTACTTCGTCATCTGTCTACGGCAGTTGAATTATAGTAGTAAGATAATCTACTCTATAACTTTATTAGCTTCAGATGCTACCTTCTGCTTATCCTGAAGGGTGGTGTGCTGCCAGTGTTGTGTCCTATGGGGTACTTAAGGGCCGCCATTGACCCTCCATCAACGAGCAGACCGGTGGTTTAGTTAGTTAGCTGCCACAGTTCACAACAATTAATAAAGTACTGTATATAAACACTCTCACACGTAAGATGTTCTATTCTAGCAAGCCATTGACTCGTACGTGTCTGTGTGTATGCAATATACAGAGCATAAATTAAGCGCATAGAGAATAAGCTATCCGGTCGACTATTTTTCTTATACTGTCAAGAGCTCTTAACTACTTGTTGCAAGATAACCTCGAAACTGCGTCGGAGTAAACAAATCTTAGTTATTCGACCGTCCGCTTGAGCTAAACTAAGATCCGAGCACAATCATGGGTGAACTAATTAATCGTCATTGACTCGATACTCGCCCATCTGTTAAGAGTGCGTCGTGCCAGCTGCTAGCGCCCCCGGTCAATGGGCTGAGAGAGCCTATCGAGTTCAATGGAGTTGATGAAATTCATTCGAAAAGATATCCGAGAAATAACAGCTAGGTGTAGCCCGCCAACCAAATAATACTAGTATCAGAAAAACTCTTGATAGCACTAGGACTTCTAAAAAAATAAATAAAAAACATCACTAAGACTTTAAGAAAGTCAAATAACTCGAATATAATTTAAAACATGATTTTCTGCTGAAAATGTATCACTAAGACTCTCTCGATTTGTGTATCCCAATTCTCCATCTTCCGTTGGAATGCCATATATATGGGTACGGTTAATGCAGAACCCCAATCATGCAAAGTCAACAAGGTATTTTTCTTTGCCACAAGCAAAACCGTGGCACATTGTTAATTCCCAATGAACCGCTTAAAATCTTAGGGAGGTAACATCGCACCGTTTTTGGTTGTTGTTTTTTTTCGAGCGGCTAACATGAAATATATATGGTGTGGGGAGCATTTTTCCCTTTAGTATCCACGGGAGGTGATTGGACATGCTATTAGATGATGCTAGCAAGCTGCACATTCTCTCTTTCACTAGTTTTTTTTATTAATTCACACTTAGTGTTGCTTTAATGGGCCGGTTGTAAACGTGAGCCCTGTGTCACGAGGCCCACAAACTTGGCGACGAAGGCAGTCGGCCCTAACCCAACCCAACAGGCAACAGCCAACGACTTCCACCACCAGAAATCCCAGTACGCCACTTCCCTCTCGCCCACCACCGGAGAGATCGCCTCGCCGGCGACGCCGAGAAGATGGCTGCGTCGGCCCTGGCGGCTTCGGCGGCGGCGACCCAGTCCCTGAGGAACCGCGAGATCCTAGACGCCGTGGGAACCACCGCGGCGGCGCTCTCGCTCGCCGGCTCCTCCTTCATCGTGCTCTGCTACCTCCTCTTCCGCGAGCTCCGCAAGTTCTCCTTCAAGCTCGTCTACTTCCTCGCCGTCGCGGTGAGACGCTCGGATCCGAGAGCTCTAGTTTCTACTTCCTCAGTTCTATAGATGCTGATTGCGTGCGTGATCTGGCGTGGGCGCGGTTCGGAATTTGGGGCTTGTGTCCGCGCGATCTGCGAGCATTCAGCAATCAGCAGTGCTTTGGTCTGCAATTGCGTGATTTTGATGCCTCGCGTCGTTACTGTACCACATAATGGCTTACGTTTTGCACGTACGAGTTGGAATTTAGTAAGGACTGGGATCGTCAGAACTATGCATAGAATTTTGACCCATTGATGCCCATTTCTACCAGTTGGGGCCACGAGAGATACATTTTTCCTGATAGTCTAATAGGCGTGGCATGAAGCTGCACATGTATTTTTTTTTCGAGTAACCTCTCGAAGAGCGCATGGCGTTCCTGCAATTCGTATAGAAGAAAGAATTGACCCAGTTTATAAGGAAAACCGGGCCCAAAAACCATACAAATGCCCTGTTTATGAGGAAAACAGGGACAGAAAACCGCACAAGCGAGGGGACCGTCGCCCACATGACGCTAGCCCACCGACCGACACAGAACACGCCACCAACCCCGGGTACGCCGCCCCGACATGCACCACTCGGCACCAAAGCCACACACGAGCCACAACGCTGCACAACATGTCTTACACTATCTATGATGACTGATGAGTAGTTTGAATTATTAGTCAGGTTAATGCTTGTTTCATAAGTTGATCGAGATCATATGACCTGTGTTGTAATCCCCCACATGGTGCGCTCCAGTTCATTGAAGGTAGATATAGGATGTTTTACATATAGACAGATGTACTTGAATGTGGAGAAAACTGGCATCCAATATCTATTCCTTACCTTGTTCATTTGCAAGAGTAACTCTTTTTTTTATTGAAAATGCAGCCAATGGGATAATGAGCATCCACCTATTCTTATTTCATCAGAAATGCAGTATTCATTCTTAGAATATTGGAAATACCTGTCCAGTCCAGCTAGTGAAAGCATTTAATGAAGCATAGTTTCTTCATTCCCCTCATTTCTTTAGCCTTTAGCTACTGTATGCTTCAGTGTTTCTGACAACGTTTACTTGAATTGCAGGATATGCTTTGCAGTTTATTCACCATAATGGGGTACGTTGATGTCTGTAGAATTTGATTATACTATTTGCTGAACATAGTTGCTTCCTGTCTTTCTTATTATATTCATTTTGCTAATAACACTACGAGGAATGTGAAAAGCCGATTTTACCATGGGTAGTCTTGCCAGCCTAATATATTCCTACAAATAACAATAAAGAGGAATGGAAATGCATATATAGCATTTTTCTGGTAGAACAAAACAGGCTGTTCTTTTTCTTCCGTATTTTACATCTGATATTTGCCATACACAATGATTGCTGAGTTAGTGAGTTTGTGTTATATGTTTGTGGCAGATTAATTTAGTGAGTTTGTTTTTTGATGTTGTAGGGGCCCAGCAAATGCGTTTTATTGCTTTGCGCATGACTACAGTGCGCACTTCTTCTGTGTGGCTTCTTTTCTATGGACGACCACTATAGCATTCACTCTTCACCGCACAGTTGTCAAGCACAAAACTGATGTTGAGGATTTTGGATTCATTTTCCACTTGTATGTATGGGGTATGTAACTTGTTAATCACTTTGGCACTTCCCTGCGTTTCTTAGAAATCATGTTTACAAATTACTTGCAGCGACTTGTCCAACCAGGCTACCAGTTAAAATGCATTTTTTTAAATATATTACAATTTTTAAAACTTCATAATTCCGTAGCTTCTGAAAATGGAATACTTCAGACCACATAGCTGTTCAAGGGCCGAGCGATGGATTTTTCCCAAAAACAGGGTACATATGCCGATATACCATATGTATATTTGTGGTTGTGATTGGAGGCTGACTACATTGCTGCTGCGCTCTGTCCCTATACCCGTGTTTGATGCATCATGCTTTGGCATTCTTACTATTTATTAGGTTGCTATACCTCATGGCAGAAAATGGCGCACATATCTACCCCTTTTTGTGTTGCTTTCAACCTTGCATATCCTGTATGGCAGTACCCGTTTCTGTTATTGATCCATTCAGATCCTCATGCCTGTGTCTGGTAAATGAGTACGATTGATTGCATATTCTGACCTCATATAGTGGTAACCAACCATTTTTAGTAACGTACAAAAAAACTCCACCTATGGGCACTAGCACCTACGGTGTCTTTCTAAGAAGTGATACACCGTGCGGAGGCTGCGGTCAAACGCGGGAACACGAGCTCACATGTGTGCGCTCTAACCAATCAAGTAATGCTTGGTTCTCTGACCATGTTAAGTAACCTGTGCTGCAGATTTTGTTTGTGTACTATCTGTGTTCACCACCATAGATGTTTTGTGCAGATGACCACTGTGCTCAAATTCAAAAATCCATTTCTCTTTAGTAGATTTTCGTCCTAGTTCACGTTATGTGTCAATGGTTTGCTTTAAACATAGATGAGTAGTACCTTGCAGTCTTGCAGATATCCATTTTAACAGTAGACCAGTACAACAATATTTTTAATTACGGAAGGTCCTAGTTCAGTTGGCAAGGTTTTGTAATATTTTTTGTTTCCTCAGGAACTTCACTAGCTACCACTGTATTGCGTTCGATAGGAAGTGATTATGGAAGGCCAGGGACCTGGTGTTGGATCCAGCAGGGAAGCACGGGAAAGGTACATCTTTCTCTTTTATCGTGAGATTGCCATTTTTGTTATAGGCACTCTTGTTGCTTAAATTAGGATACACATTATCCTATTTTTCTAATTAGTGTCTCCAAGACCAGCTCAAATAGTTTGAATTATGTTCCTGAATAAATCTACTGTTCCCGTTTAGCATTTGAACTCCATCAATGGCTGTTATCAAATGGTTCAAACCGTGGCGCACCAATAATCATCATTTTTATGTATTCTGACATATCTTGCTTTGACAACCTTCAGATTTTAAAAGACTTTGCAATATATTGACAATTCATTTGTATATAGTCTTCACTCTTTAGTCCCTGGGGTGTAAACGTTGTCACCATATCAGCTTCTTAGCAATTCCTTAACTAAAATGCCTTTACTTGCAGATCTTACACTTGATTACCTTTTACCTTCCACTATGGGGTGCCATTCTCTACAATGGGTTTACATACTATCAAGTAAACCGCATGTTGAACAATGCGACTCGGGTATGCACACAGCACACATTGTGGTGACTGTTTTCTCTTGTATAATGACTATTGAGGATAGGGTATGTACTGTAGCACTTGGTAGGTTTTGCTCTCTCCGCTTGTATCTTCTAAAAGCTAATTTTAATTTGTAGATGGCTGTTGGCATAAGTGATCGACCAATTCAATCTGACATGAGGGCGGACAAAAAGGTATATGTGTTATGTACAGACTGATCCACATATTTTGACTGAAAACAGAATGTTCAATATTGTTAGTTGATAAGCTATTTCTACATTTTTCTACTTCTTGGCTATACCTGATAAAGATTACAATTGCTCTTATTGCAAGGAACATGTCATTATGTTATCCGCTCTTATTTATGATGCTACTTTAGTGTGTCCTTGATCAGCTTCTTATCGCTATTCGGTTCCTTCTGCAGGCATTTAATCGGTGGGGTTATTATCCTCTGATTTTGATCGGCTCATGGTCTTTCGCAACAATCAATCGTCTGTATGACTTTGCAAATCCTGGGCACAAAATATTCTGGCTATCCATTCTTGATATTGGGTTTGCTGGACTTATGGTGAGTTTTTGATGCTTTTGTCTTTCATTCTAGACTAGATGCTTCTGAATTCATACAATGCAGAGTTGCAAACTCAGGGTTCGAACTTCCTGGAGATACTGAACCAATTCATACACGCATTTCTTTTCAGTTCTATTGATTCCTACTTCCTGGAGATAAATGAACCAATCCATCCGAACATTGTTAATATGTTCCGTTGATAGTTGCACCCCAAATTATGGGAAGGCTTGCTTTCCATCCTCTTTATTTGTTGGAACGATCCAATGCAATCGACTTTTATTTGCTAGTGGTCATTATAAAACGAAATTCGTTTAATGGATTAGGCTAAAATCAAACTGTTCTATATGCTGGAATCAAACTGTTCATCCATGCCCAACTATGTACAAAAGAATTTTTTTTAATAACCTTATTACATATTTCTCTTGTATTCACTGTTGCCCTGGGCTGGACTAATGACCCCTGACACTTCTAGGGGCTTTTTAATTCAATTGCTTATGGTCTCAACTCTTCAGTGCGTAGAGCAATTGCAGAAAGAATTGACATGTAAGTTGTCTAACTTTCCTCAACCATATGCTTGTTCAGTCTGTGTACGATGCACTACTCTGGTTGTAGTCTGGTAGTCATAAAGGATTTGTTTCCAAAAAAATCCAGGTTTCTACCGGAGAGAATCAAAAGGAGCCTTCCTACTTTGTCAAGATTGAGAAGTCAACCAGAAAATGAGCTGACTTCTCTTATTGTCGAGAGTAATAACAGATACAACAATGCTGCCAGTAGCACCTAGGAGTCTTTCTAGCTTACTTGAATCAGTTCATATCTCTTGGGCTCCTTGTTCGGCGAAGGGTCTATGTACATCACTGTAGAAGAAGTTAGCACTTGACATTGACCATTCGGCAAATTGCGTTGTCCACGGTACATAAGAGGTTAGGAGATAGCCAACAGTGGGTGTGGGTAGATACTCTCTGATTTTCATTTGTACGTAGTATGTAGGTAAGGTTTGTGAGACTTGGTCTGATCTTCTAGCCCCGCCGTCTTCTTGTACTTCTTGAGAACTTCTCTGACCGGTTCCGCACAACTGACTGACTGCTGTACACCTTAAATTAGCACTGTTCACTCAGAGCATCTCTCTAGCAGAGCCTGTTAAGACAACAAAACCAGTAAGCTTACGATGAGTTTATAGGTCTAGACCCAGATGACCGGCCTAGCAGGGTCTGCACAGCATGTGACCCCGGTCTGTACTGCTAGTGCTAGATGCTGTGTGCTAGTGCTATCACTGTTCTGTGATTCCGTTGCAGCACGAAGGATGTTACTTACTACGGAGTAGTACTTTGACTACGGCGCGCGGAGCCATATTTTTCGGATTAACTGGCGGGCATCGCCAGAAGCAAGTGCTTGCCCAAACTGGAAAGAATGCACACATCTGAAGTAAACTGGAGAAGGATTGCAGTAAAAAGGAAACTGGAGAAGGAGAAATTTATATTGCATGGAACTAGGATCGAGCAACAACAGATTACACAACCTCTCGTCATTTACAACAAGCAAGCCGAGTTGGAAAATGGCTTGTCGGGGAACTCATACGTCGCCGATGGCCCCGAGTTGCCGTATTGCCGTCCGTCACATGAGGAAGAAATGCTACCATTACTACAGTACTTTGGATAATCTAATAATTAGACGACCTCTACGGAACTACTAGTACTCCTAGTCTTACTACTCTTGTCCGGCCGGGATTAATTAAGCGGGATTTAGGCCAGCACGTCCCTGCAGCTGAACGTACACCGGGCCAGTCGTCCCAGGCTTACCGGCGCCGAGGAAGAAGAAGAATGCGGCAAGCAGCACGGCGAAGACAAGGAGCCACGCGAAGAGGAGAGTGGAGAACAGACCGACCAACTGTCCCAGATACACGGATGACCCGGCCGGCGCCGGGGCGGCCAGGTAGAGGTACGCGAGGACGACGCTGGCGAAGTGTGAGACAATGACGCCGGCGATGTAGGCCGTGGGAAGGACGACGAGGAGGGAGACGGCCGCCTGGTCGGCCGCGGCGCTGCGCGGGGACAGGAAGCAGAGGAGCGGCGCCAGGATCTTGGCGCAGCCTTCGGCGAGGTTCAAGGCCAGCTCGGCCACGCCCGGGATGGAATCCATCGACCAGTCAATACTTAAGAGCAAAGGAAAATTTTGGTGGAATGGAAATCATAGCAAGGGGATCTATCTATTACAGTACTAATCTAGCAGCCATCCTTGTCTAGCAAGGGGCTTGGTTTTGTAGAGGCTGTGGCACTGTTGCTGCGTTATTTCATTCGGCCGAGATGAACAACTTCACATTTCAAAAACCATCACCAAAACCACCACCTCCCTGTTCATGTCACACTACTCATCTTCGCGTGAGTGCATCCTCGCGCTTTCTCACTCTTGTCTTGCTTTCATATAGTGGTAATACTTTACAGAACAGTGGGCCCATGCCAGATAGCCCTGAACGGGTTGGGAATAGAGCCCGAAATATACGCGAATGAACATCACATCACCGACTGTTCCTTGGGAACAGTCTCTTTTCACCAATCACATCCTACCTGACAATATGTACTGATACACAAACGCATTGGTAGCAGCCTCGGTACACATAAGCAAGGCACTGCAACTACTACTTGAACAAGCATACTACAAATACCTGCATTAAGATGGGAGTGACGCGGGGGAACGAGGGGGAAAAACACCAGAACTTCGGGCTGAGCTAATGGAAAATGGCAAAATGTAACCAATCCTCTATCGAACACGCGGATGCTAATTATTTAAGGAAGGTTGCTAAAGAAACTAAATGCAGGTAACACCAAAACTGGTTGTTTAGGCCAGCGCACATTTGACGATCATCTTGCCTAGAACAATAGAGCTCTTTGTTGCTATAGTGTGCCTTTTCCTTTTTTTTTATCACCTCTTCTGAAACTCCTTAATTTATGGATAGAGGCAAATCTTTAACCACCATTTCAAAAAATTAAATTAAATTGGATGTTTAGGTTACATCTCAATGCTTTGTGGTGCCCAGCTGATGTAGTAACTGCAGTTCTATGTGAATGCTAGGTTTCTCCATTTTTCTCCACTTTCGAATCAATAGGAACAAAAGCTGACAGAGCTTGAGAAAGAAACTAATACGTGTGCTAGCTTTCCCAAGCTGTAATGTAGTATAAACAGTACAGCTTGCTGACAGGGCCTCAATTTACTTCACCCTCGTGTGTTAGAGGTCAGCGTACCATTACTGAAACTCTGATCCTAAATTCCCTTGGTATCGGAAACATTGTCGTCATACTCCGCTCTGACTTGTCAATCAGTTTCCAGTTCGCGAAATGGTAACGGTACAGCCTTCACCGCTCTGAACTTGCCAACATTGTTCAAGTGTTCATTCTCCAGCCTGTGGTCAATGGTGTACACAAGTTATAAACTAGTTTTAAAAAACGTAAATACTAAACCGAAGATATCGATTACAGCTTATAGAAGTTCAAAATACCTGTAGAAGTTCCAATGCCCTCGCCGAATGATTTCTAGTGAAGCAAGGGAGAAACCCAGTAGGCGAGCCTCGTTCTTACTAAACTGAATATTCAATACACTCTTTGTCCAGGCTAGACGAAGTGCTAGATTCAGCACCTGCATTGTGAAGGCATTAGTGCTCCTAGCTAGTTTATACTTTCTGTCTTGGAATTGTAAGATCAACTAGTCGAGCAAAGTACAAAATAATACCATTGAAACATAGTAGATAAACTTGTTCTTGAGGATGAGGTCATCTCGGAGCCATAGATTCTTTGATTTTGGGGTGAAGAACCCCCAGTCCTTGACAAAGTCCCAATAGAGCTGGTAAACGGTGGCTCCCCAGGACGAGATGAGTACCATCCACATCAATAATGACGTTGGTGTTTCATTGTACTTGAACCTGACGGCAGCTGCAACCATCGCCGATGCGTACTTACCGGCGTTAGCAAGCTGATTCCTGTCATGTTCCTCCAGGTACCTTCTTAAACACTTGAAAGCATATTCGATCGCAAGGTTTAGCCTGGAAGTGATTCTAACAAGAAGAAATCTTACTATATTGTTCATATGTCGATTCATACCTGCATAAATCTCCAGTAGTAAGGGAGGAAGGAAATCACATAAGATAGGTGCTTGTAATGCTGACTATTCGTACATGTCTCGTATGGATTAGCCCTAAGGCTTCCAACCATGAAGTAGCAAGCTGCAAACTCCATGTGCCTTAATAATGGGATCTGAAAGTATATATCAGTTTAACTTGTAAGAACTTGCATCTTAAGACTCCTCGGTAATGTAGGACTGTGCAAGTAGAATTATTACCTGGCTAGTTAGCTGATCAGCCATGAAGAAATCGACCATCAGAACCTGTATAGTGTATAGCAAGGCAGACATATCATCAAATGGATGTTCGATCGTAATAGCTTGTGAACCGAGAACTTTAGAGGTCTTCTTACCTTGTAGAATGGTGAGAATATGATGTGTCGCAAGACGCGCATGAAGCAGTACCGCGTCGAGCGGTAGAACACGTTAAACGAACAGACTAGTAGTCCAGTTGACAACTGAAACAGTAGATGCAAAGTTTTCAGAACTGACATCGGTTGCAAAACAACCTGACCTCGAATACAGTTTGTGTTACTTACTACTATGAGTACGCCGGGCACAGCATTGGCGTAGGGTACACCGGCATTCCTGAGGAACAGGTTGATGACCAGCGCGGTTGCCACAGTGCACATGATGGACGCAGCCATAAGGAAGGCGTCTCTGTGTGTCAGAGCGGTATTCGGGTCAAAATCGAAGATAAAATTCTGGTTAATTCTGGTGCTCTTCCACATGAACAGGTTGCATCCGTAGAAGAAGCAGTGCAGGCTGACAAGCGCGAACATGCTGTAGAAGAAAGAGCAAAGGTATATTTAGTGGCATGCATGGTGAGGTAAATTTCATCCTTCGTTATCTACTCTTCAATCCAGATTCAAAAAAGTTATAAAAATATATCAAACTCACGCGAAGAACAGAACATATCTTACGGTGCTGGGATCCTACCTGAAAACATGGTAGATTACTTCCATGTATGCTGTATTTCCAGCAGAGGCAAAAATGTGAGAAACATAGGCCAAAATAGCATATATGATGAATAGACTCACAAATGTGCCTGTGAACAACCCTGAAAATACGAAACAGACAGAAAACAAAACGTTAGAAGATTGAAATTCTCCATCACTACGTAGAGATTGTTGATATAGATGTAGTGATCTGGTATCTGAATCTACGCGCCTACGAGGAAGGTGACCATGTGCCTGCTCCTGCGCTGCTGCGGCTTGAGGTACTTCATCGCCACCGCCTTATCGTTGGCCGCAAAGTGCTTCATGAAGAGGGACTCCACCTCGTCCGCGAGCTGAAGTACCTGCTCAGGATTTCACAGTAGTATAAAATAATTACTCACTCGATCAGTTCGCGCTCTTGTAATAAGTCTGGAACTCCTACAGCAGGGGAATCTTATAAGTCGATGATGATATACTATACCTTGTCGGATGTGCTGAAGGACGACCTCTTCACCTTCTGCGAGAACAAGTCCGTTGCCTGTTGTTGTTGCTCCGACACCTGTGATGTGGTAGAATTTCCCGTTTTATAAGACGACCCTGTGCTATCTGATTATAATAGGTACTACTCTTGCACTACATGATAACAAGTACTCCCAATGAATAGTTAATTTAAGTCGCAAGATTTCCTAGAGCACGTACCTTGACGAATTTCTTCAGAATCTTGGTGAACGCCTTTACATTCAGTGAACTGCATAATATATCCGTCAGCTAGCCTTACCACGAAACAAATTGAAATCGAACTAGTCGTGCATGCATGGAGCCTAGTAGCCTACTACTAGCTAGCTTGTAGGCAGTTGCTGACGATAGATATCTATCGGTCGTCTTTGTGAGCGTACATGTACATGCATACCTGAACTTCTTGAGGAGGTCGAGGCCGCGGTAGAGGGCCATGAAGGCGTCGCGGATGTTCTTCTCGGCGTGCTGGATCTTCCTGCGGTGCACGAAGACGGCGGCGGCGGGGTCGGCTCCATCGTAGTCCTTGCGCAGTGCATTCACCAGGTCCTCCCACACCTTGAGCGCCGTCCATCCGGGGTTCGTCGCCGGGATGTCGATCCGCACCGTCGTCGACGACGGCGTCTGCAGCGCGCCGGTGCCCCTGCCACTGGAACCGTCGACATTCTTGCCGGGTTGCAGGCCCACGAAGCTGACACCGTTGCGCTCCAGCTCCGCCATCACGTCGTCGGCCACCGCCGCGTCCTCCATCATCTGCGCCTGCTGCAGCTCCCGCCTCCGGCCGCCTTGGAACGTCACACCAAGAGAAGAGAAGATCGTGAGAGGCAGCTAGAGTTGATGAGCGGCGGAGAGTCGCACGAACCGTTGCCACGATTAATTCAACGAGCCAACCAACGGACGCCTATATATATATGATGGAAGCGCTAGCCACGGCAACTACCTGATGTGGACTGCGGCGAGGCGAGGCCGCCGGAGCCGCCGAGCGCCGGCATGGAGCGGCGGCGGCTGGAGGCGGCGTGGTCGGCGAGGACGCGTTTGACGTCGGCGAGGATGCGGAGCTGGTCGATGAGCGCCTCGCCGCGGCCCAGCAGCTCGGCCTCCTGCGCCACGTAGAAGCCGTTCACCTTCTCCAGCTCCTCTTCCGCCGTCTCCAGAAACTCCCGCTCCTGCACACGTACAGTACAGACTACACGGTCAGAGATCGACGCATACAGTCGTCACGTACGCCAGCTGTGTCTTCAAACTGACAATCCATGGAAGAAGATGAGTAGGGAATTAATTTACAGATGCATGCGTACGTAGGAAGCGGATCAGTGGTGCATGCTTACGTGCTTGTCCGAGTCCTCCCCGGAGAGAGCGGTAGACGGCGACTCATCATCGTAGTCGCCGTCGTCGCGGCGGCGGCGCGCGATCTTGATCTTCTTGATGAGCTTCTTGAGGCACTTGTAGTCGACGAAGGCCCCTTTCCATTCCGGGATGATGCTGGCCTCGTACTCCCGCGAGAACTTTACCATATGATCCGCCGCCGGCTCTAGCAGCTCTGTATAGCTATACGTACGTGCTTCGTGTCCGGGAGGGATAAGCTTACAGGGTAAAAGCTAGCAGAGGCTGGGGGAGTGATGTGGCACAAGCGATCGTGCTTATGTAGACCAGAGAGAGAAGAGAAGCCCCGGTACTCTCTCTCTCTCTCTCTCTCTCTCTCTCTCTCTCTCTCTCTCTCTCTCTCTCTCTCTCTCTCTCTCTCTGTGGCCTCGATCGCTTTGTTTACTTTTTGAGATGTTCAGTGTGTATTTTAGGGTATTATTAAGTGGATTATTTTGGATCCAGGAAAAATCTTTAATATCCATTTACTAAGCCGGTTTTCAAGGGGATAATGCCAAGATATATCCATCAGGAACCGCCAATTTTTGTGTGTACACTAAACCATACAAGTGTATTTCAGTGGAATAATATTTGTGGGGATTGGGTGAATAAAAACTTCATTGGATATCTTTCCATGCAATATATCGCCAAGATGAGACTGAACCCAGGGAGATCTTACTGAAGCGAGACGCCGCCGCCGCCCCAACAAATCATGACCCTAACAACCGAAGATGGGTCCTCCCGCCGATAAGGGTTGAGATCGACCACGCCTCTATGACCCGAGGTAAAAAAAACAGGGTAGATCATCGGCAGAGCCACTAACGGAAAGCGAGGAAAACCTAACCGCTGGGATCTCTCACGTCGACCCGGGTACGTCTTTGTTCGGGGATTGACCTTTGGACTGATCAGTAATTGGTACCACAAAAACAATACTTTTAACTGGTACTCGCAAAGACCTAGATAGAAGGAGAGAGAAAGCTGATGGCATAGTTTTTACATAAAAAATGTTATACACATTGGCTTCTTTCAAAATACATAGCATTTTTTTTCCAAAAGGCCTAGTTGACAAACTAAGCATGCAGCACGCCTCCTATAAGTCCTAAACATTCCAGCACGAATGGATGGATATATGTAATTGGTCGAATGTTTTTTGAGTGGTCATAGGTAGCTGGATACGGTCATTCCTTAGTGATAACAAAAAAGAAAAGCAAATATGATCACTGTCGCTGAACATCACGTACGGGACCGGCCGGGTGCATGCACATGGGTGACGATCCGCAGCCGTATGTATCGCTGTCGTCCAATTCATTGCAAAATGATCCACTCCACATATATTTTTCCACAAGAAAAAAAAGATCCATACATATTCGTGGACCTGGGGCGAAACGATGAGGACATGCCCTTATTGAAAAATGAAATTTGGAATGTAGTATTTATATTGTCCCTCCGGCTTATGGATTTATCGACATGCATGAACATTCCTATTTAGACCAATCAAAGACACTTATCCTAGAATCAAGGAAAAATATGCACGACAGAAATGATGGATCGGAACAAACTACAACCAAAGTGATTAATTTCAAGAAAATGGTAAAGTTATAGGAAAGACCGAATTGCTAAGTGTGACAAGCACACCATTGGTTTCTTCTACTGATTATTACTACTACTTAAAGCTCTGATTGCAACATGGCGAATTGATAGAGCGTTGATAGAGTGTCTCAGGCGGGCAGCACCATGTACGTCACATTCGATCCAGTAATGACATGAATTGAATGGTACGGCCGGACGTATGACACGACGACAAGACAAAATCGAACACGCTATCGATCCGTTAATTCCATGGTGGAGCGGCGCCGTCTGTTGAAGCCGATGGTGACGGCAGTGTCACACAAAATGATGTCAGTGTCGGTCATAGTTGTGCCTTGGCTGGCTCTCCTGCACGTTGACCACAATGCGTCTGGCTGCTGTTGACAAGTACTCCCCGGCCCGCCCCGTTGATTGTTGTATAATGGATGAATTACATGTGTTAAAAAGTAGATGTATGTAGATATCTAATATGTTTAATTGAGGCTTACTATGATAAGTACCCTCAGATGAATAATACTAGTCATTCATTTTCATACATTTAAGAACATCCACAATGTTATCAAAAGCCAAATATGCCAAATAAGAAATATGGTATTGATGCTAAGTTGTCAAATTAGTGCAAGTTATACTAAATCTGATTCAATTAATTTAGAACGGAGAAAGTACTACTTAAAGCCATCATTGCAACATGGCGAATTGATAGAGCGCTGATGGAGTGTCTCAGACTCAGCGTGCCTGGCATCATCATGTACGTCCGATTCGATCCAGTAATGACATAAATGGTACGGCCGGATGAAAATCAAACACGCACTGGCCGCGCTATCGATCCGTTAATTCCATGGTGGAGCGGCGCCGTCTGTTGAAGCCGATGGTGACGGCAGTGTCGCACAAAATGATGTCAGTGTCGGTCATACGTGGAGATAGTTACGCCTCTCCTGCGTGTTGACCACAATGCGTCTGGCTGCTGTTGACAAGTACTCCCCGGCCCGCCCCCGTTGACTGTTCTATATTGGATGAATTACATGTGTTAAAAAGTAGATGTATATAGATATCTAACATGTTTAATTGAGCCTTACTATGATAAGTACCCCCAGATGAATAATAGTCATTCTGATTTTCACACATCTAAAGGCTGTTATCAATTCATACTACAACTGTGTCTCAAAACACAAAATCATAGTACTGCAGAAATTTTTTCTGCGGATGGGCTTCGGCCCAGGATCTTGATAGACCCCGGCCCAAGACTAGTAAATAGGTATGTCCTGTTCCCTGTCGATACCAAGTCCAGATCACCCACTAAAATCTTAAATCGTCCTCCTCCACGAGGAAGAAGACGTTCTACTCCGTACGTAGTTGCCGCTTGCCGCCATGATCGGTAACAAGGTTAATTAAGAATTGCGTCGTCTGAAAGATATATCACTTTTTTCTATTTCCTATGGAACAGAAATCACATGTTTGGACATTGTCTGAAATCGTATCAAATAATACAAGTCGGACAGACAAATGGTCATAGTCCTGTTCCGTGATCTGGAATCCTTCACATATTCTGAAGACCATAGAGATGGGTTGCGCCTCCTTTCTCATTTGTAATTGACACGCACATCACAAGGTAAATTAGTTCGAACTGGGAATTTTGGAATCACATCATAGACGGGTGAATAGCTCACATGCGACGTCGTTGAGCGTAATCGTTCAAAATGCGATGGAGTTGGCTAGAATAGCTTGCATGCGACGCCTGATCGCTGAATAAATAGCTGTCGTGCGACGGAGTGACTTAACCGTAAAAGACAGGTTAAGACCGGACCCCGCTGGGACCCACACTTAAACCGGACCCGCATAAGCTTCTCCACGTCATAAGATCCATCTCGCCCCCGTGCCGGATCAGCCATCCCCGCGAGCTGCTCTCGTTCCCCTTCTTCTCCGGCGAATCCCTTCTTCTCCGCCGGCATGCCGTCGAGCTCTGCTTCCGCCTCCCACTCCAAGTGGCCACGCCTCGGTCCAGTTACGCTAGGAAGCTGCCCTGAGTGCGGACGGACGGCGTCGCTGAAGCGGCGGGTGACCACGAGCGACAAGAACGGCAACAAAGGACGCGAGTATGTGAAATGCGAGAGCAAAGAACAACCGGGGGAGGTGAGATCTGTGTTTCCCCTCTCCCAATTTCGTATTATGTTTGGTCAATTTTAATTTCTCATCCGATTTGATTTTTTATCCGATTTGGGGGGTCGATTTGGGTATGCATCTGATTTGATTTGGTTTCTCATTCGTATTTGCAGGATTCGCCTCCATGCGAACACTTCGAGTGGCTTGATGCATATATGAAGAGGATTCAAGAGGAGGGCAATTCTTTGGGGGTAGCTTCGATGCAGAATGGGGCGTGGAAGGAATCGAGTTCTGCCCTAGCTACGGTGCAAAATGGGTTGCAGAAGGACGAGTTGAAGAATATGACCAAGCAGCTGGAGAAACTTGTCGATCTGAAGAAGCAGAGCAATGTGCTGGCTGCAATTTTTTATGTATGTGTAATTGTTCTTGTAGTTCTCTATTTGTCGATCATTAGTCAGAAAAGAATGTAGTTTAGGTTGCAGTTTGTAGACATGATCAATTTGTCTATGGCTAAGACATGAAATATATGCACATTCAGTGTGTGCAATGTTCAGTGTGTTGGTTTGTTTAGTTTCAGTTGGGATGTTCTGTGTTTGCAATGTTCAGTTCAGAGAAGAAGAAGAAATTGAGAAGAAAACGTGTGTGCAAAGCCCATGTAAAACTAGCCGAGTCCAATGTTATACCGCGCAAGGACCATTTAAAAAACAAACGTGCACGAAAAAAAGACTAGCAGAAAGGGTTAGGGCCCATGTAAATCTAAAACTAAATTACGTGCACACTTTAGGCTACGTTTGGTATCGAAGTATTTTTGAAGTATATAGGGAATACTTTGGTTTCAAAAAATACTGAAGTATTAAATACTTTAAAGTGTTTGTATCTAATAAATAATGTGGTTTACAAACTGAAGTATTGTCTAAAAGTGTAGTTTTTTTGAAGTATTCTATAAAGAGGTCCGACCCTCTTTTTCCCAAAACTGAGAATGGGAGAAAAACTTTAGTTTAGCAATACTTTAGTTTAGTTTTTGTTTGCATGGCGTTGTAATACTTTAGTTTAGCAATACTTCAGTTTTCAGAAAACTTTACTGCCAAACTAGGCCTTAGTCACAATAATAAAAGGATGCTTGTTTTTTCTTTTGCTTATGTTATTTTCTTTATTATTTTATTATTTCCATAGCATTTTAATGGTGAGTAAGTTTAGGTTTAAAACACGAGCACACACTACTTTTTATTTCATTGTTTCGCACATTTGTAAAACACGAGCACTTTTTCACACATTTGTAGAACACGAGCACACACAACTTTTTATTAGCACGGACAAACATGGGACACAAACACAAACATTTTCATATAGGAAATAAACCTAGCTAAAAGAGGGGCATATATGCCCAAGTAAACCTAAGACAAACGGGTACCCAAGATCAACATTGATGGCATAAACCTAAGCCAAACATGGAAATAAAGCTAGCTAAAAGAAACCGAAACATTCGAGCACGCAAACAAACTAGAACGACACGCAAACATTGATCAACTCCTTCTTCACTTCTTCTTGGCTCTCCTTGCGGGTGGCTCACTCGTCATCCTCCATGTCGTACGGGAGGGAGTGCACGGCGCCGTTGTAGCGGAGGATGTCGGTGAAGTCCGTGAATACGTTGTAGTTCGTGAATGCGATGAACTCGCACCCACGCCAATACACCTGGCCGAGGAGATGGTGAGCGTCGAACAAGTTGGTGAAGGTGACGGTGTAGCCGATCACAAGCGAGCTGTTGCCGTCATAGTACTCCTCAAGCCGGAACATGCGTGGCGAGCCCGCAGGGAGGTGACGGTAGCCGGAGGAGAGGAAGAAGTGTGCTACATCCCGTGCACCCCTCCACCTCGAAAATGCCCATACTCGCAGCTTGTTCTCGACGACGACCCCGGGCGGAAACCGTATCTCCGGCACGGTGGCAGGGCGTCGGAACGTCGGTCCGTTGTACTGCATGATGGCGTTTGAGAGAGAAGAGGAGGAAGGATGTGTCTTGAGAGAAGAGTGAGAGAGAAGATAATAAGAGGGGGGCGTTATATAGCCGAGAGTGAAAGAAAGGATGGTGCGGTGGCGTTTCTAATCATGAACGTGGCACTTATGGGGAGAGCATCCAAAACGGCCGCACACAATGCTCCCTTTCACCCGTGATGCAAAAAAATAAGCTGGCTCGCTTGCTTCCTTTCACCCGTGATGCAGAAGAAGCGCTGCGACCGGCTGATGACTGAGACGATGCGCTGCGGCCGGCTGATGACTGAGACGATGCGAGTTGCGTAAATAGCCGTGCTGCGACGCTGAGACGATGCGAGCTGCGTAAATAGCCAGACTAGGACGCTGCATGAGCCATGCATGGCACGTTAGAGGCTAGGATGCGTGGACGTGTTGCGCATCAGCGCATGCATGGCAGGCCTAGGGGAAGCTAGAGGATAAACAAAGCAAACGCTGGCCCAACGGCCCAACGGTCTCACGCTCAACATTTCCCGCGTCACAGAGGGAAAAAAACGGTGGCCAATCATGTCCGACAAACGGTGCTCCCACGGATCGCTCGCGATTCCTTCTAGAAGACCTAATCGCACGGTAGCAGTTTAGCGCAGCAGAGTGAGATGAACGGTCCATGATGCGTTTCAAATAGGCTGAATTTGAAATAATCATAAGATATTAAAAAAAATCAAAAAATTGCAAATCCAGTGCACATGCTATTATTATGTACTGTACGAGCAGCTCCAACTGATAAACAAGGTTTAGATACATATTAAACAAGAGATCTTCAGTATGGTGTGAAATAGGCCGAATTTAAAATAATCATAAGATATTCAAAAAACATCAAAAAAATGCAAATCCAGTGCACATGGGCTTGTTTTGTCATGTAGTATCTGGTGCAACTGAGAAATCAAGGTTTATACGTAAGATATTCAATTAACATAAAAAAAATGAAATCTCAAATCTCAAACTAAGACATGATTCAATATGGTATGAAATCTCACATCTCAATTGCTTTAATATGTGTTTATCTGCTGAATATGTTAGTAAATGACAAACTAAGACAATGTGCACTTGATTTTCATTTTTTTGAGCTTTTGTGAATATCTTATGATTATTTCAAATTGGATTGACTTTTGTTGACCTGGTTTTGAAATAATCATAAGATATTCATAAAAAATAAAAAAAATGCAAATCCAGTGCACATGGTCTTACTTTGTCATGTACTAACATCTTAAACTGAAAAACATATATTACACAACAAATGCTTCAATATGGTATGAAACCCCACATCTCAAACTATGAACTCTATAGTTCGAGATGTGAGATTTCATACCATGTTGAAGCATGTCTTGATTAAAATGTATCTTTGCCTTGTTTATCAGTTGGAGATGTTAGTATATGACAAACTAAGAAAATGTGCACTGGATTTGCATTTTATTGAGCTTTTGTGAATATTTTTTGAATATTTCAAAAACTGGTCAACAAAAGTCAAACCAAATTTTGAACAAATTTTGAGTTAAAAATTAGTCTATCATACTATATTAGTGCAATAGAAGTTAACCCTAGAGTTTGAGATCTTTTGGAGAAGGTCGAAAAAATGAGAATATTAGAAATGGGGGTGTTTAGGCTACCTTTGAAGCACATTTCTAGCACATTTCGACGACGATGAGTTGTACCTCACGAAATGGTTAGAATTTCATGATTTAACGTGCATAACTCTACATGAAACAATGAAACATCATATATGAAACTATTGCATGAGATCATAATTCAAATTCTTTTCATCAACAATGTATTTCAAATATGAATATCTGTTTAAATTCAAATTTGAATCCGATTCAAATCAACATCACAACACATAAGTTTATTACATGAATGAAAAACAGTTCTCAATGGTCCAACTCTAGTGCTTTTGCTTCTTCCCACTCTTCTTTGCACTACTTGGTTCGACATTGCATAATTTGTTCACGCTTCTGAACTTCATACCAGGAACACTCGGCCCCCACTTCTTTTGCACCCTATCATGTCCAGCAGGTTCAGCAACATCAACCAGGCCATCTGCAACATCAACCAGGCCATCTGCAACAAGAACAGGTTCACCACCATCCCCAACCTCCAGAACAGCTTCAACAGCATCATACTGAACCAGAACATCTTCAGAATGAACCACTAACTGAAGAACAGGTTCAGGTTCAGGTTCAGATTGAATCAAAACCTGAAGAACAGGTTCAGTTTGCATCTGAATCTGCACACTTCTCTTCTTTCTAGAACCATTGACTCTTGGCTTTTTTGTTGGCCATATTTCATCAACAACAAGAGGTGGGCCTTTTTCTCCACGCTTTCTTCTGAAAAACAAAGCATGTATAAAAAGGGTTATTAACTAACACAAGCAGCAATAAGAAGAATGTATAAAAGAGAAAGATGTACATACTTAGGCCTTTCCGGCGTGTAACGACATTTGGGTGAATTAATTCTATGCCCAAGTTCCTCACACAGCTTGCATCTATTTGGGTTGCCTTTTTGGGGCCTTTTAGGTTTTTCAGGTTTATCCTTTTTCCCCTTTTTGCTACTCCCATCTTTCTCAAACCATGCTTTGAATCTACTTTGTTTTGGCCTTCCTGCCTTTCTTCTTGACATGGGAGGACACATGGAAAACTGAATAGGCACTTCTGGCCATTGAGACTGGTCTGTCAAAGCTGGAATAGGAGTTGCATATGCAGCCCTAAATCTTGCCACTGAATAATACTCATGCAAATATGGGTGCATGTTTAACCTGGGTTTGGAGGCCAAAAAGAGTATAGCATGCACGCATGGCTTCCCGGTGTGTTGCCACTCTAGACATGTGCATTCATGTAAGTCAATGTTAACAACATGCCTTTTTGCAGTATTGGTATCTCTCACTTCAGCACCCCATAATGAAGCTTTGTCAACTGACAAATGGTTAAGCCCTCTGCTCCTGTGGACCACTTGTTGTACCACTGCAGGAAGCTTATCCCCTTGAAGTAGAGCACCAATTTTGCTTCTTAATTCCCACCAACCCATCATCAAGATCCTAATTTGGTCAACCAAGTCATGGACATGCAAGCTTTTCAGCTCCTTCACCCTGTTGTTAAAGCTTTCGGCCAAATTGTTGTTTATATGATCACATTTGATGTTAGTATTGAAATCTGCCCTATACCATAGAAGAGAATGATATGTGTTCAACCATGGTGCAAATTCAGGGCATGCTGCCATTATCTTACCAAGGTGATGTGAATGTGTTTGTTTGGTGTAGGATCTTGCTGCTGGCCACATACGCCCAAATTCATCTCCTCTGAACTTTTTGATCAAATTCATCCACAAATGACCGAAGCACTCCCTCTGCTCACCATGGGGGAAAACATTTTTTACTGCATTTTCCAACCCTTTACATGCATCTGTGTGAATGGCCAAGGGTGACACTGGACCTAATCATCTTTTCAGCTGCATCATAAACCATGTCCACGATACCTCTGTCTCTGATTGAAACAAACCAATTGCAACAGGGAACATCCAATTGAATCCATCTAGTGCGTTGCATGCTGCCAATTGGCCATTCCACTTTCCAGTCAGAAAAGATGAGTCAATGCTCAAATATGGACGACACCCCGCTTTGAATCCATCAATGCAAGGCTTCAAACACATAAAAAACTTGGAGAAATATACCTTGCCATCTGCATTTACCTCAGTATCTATCTCCACTGAACTCCCAGGTGACCTCTTTTCCACCTCAGCTTTAAAATTGTACAACATCCTAAAAGTATTTGCCCAATCCCCATATAATGCTTTCATTGCCCTTTGCTTTGCCTTCCAAACTGTGGTATACTTTAGTACAATGCTGTACTTTAGTTCTAAGTCCACTTTGAGTCTTTTGACAGTAAAGTTAGGTTTCTTGGCTAAAATAGGAGTGATTTTTTCTGTAACCCATAGTTGAGATGTCATACTTGAAACTCGTTCTCCACTGGGCATACAAGTATGCTGGTTTGGAATTTGATTTACCCTGACTGTGCTTCCATCAGGTTGCCGTCTAGCTGATATGTACCACTTGCAAGACTTGGCACCCCCATCAAAACCTTTACACTTTGCATAAAACTTGGATTTGTCAGTCCATTTAGTCTTGGCATCAAACTCTGCTTTCACTGCATAAGTCCTAAAACACATTCTAAACTCAGCCATACTTGGAAACAATTTCCCAACTGCAATTACAGGGTTTTCTTTATCATACAGATTTAATAGCTCATCATCATGTGCATCCCCTACTTCCTCTGCTGCCTCTTGCATCAACTCTTCGTCAACATCTGACCCATCCTCATCTCTGTTTGCAGATTTATCTCTGTCTTGCTCTTTATCTTTGTCATCTACAGGAATGCCATACAACTTTGCCATCTCAATGTCACTCATTGGTGCAATGACCAAATCAGTACGCTCAGGTATTTCTACTGTATTCCAATCAACTACAGTTGCTTTGACAGCACCATGACACCCCTCTTCTGCAGCTGCATCAGATTCAGGTATAACTGTCACTTCTGTAACTATGGGCATGATCGGCCTTTGTGAAGCCCATTCATCATCTGCAATTTGTGCAGCCAACTTAGAGACCACATATCCAACTTTGGAGTCAGATTTCAGATCAACAAGCTTTGCATAAAAATATGCATGTTTGCTTGCCCAAGCTTCTTGCCGATCCATTTCAGTGACCAAATCTTCTCCATCTTCAATTCTAACATACTCGCCCTTCCAATTGTCGAACCTTAACAGTGAAACTTCTTGCTCCGGACCCCAAAATACATTCTCCCTTATTTTTTCCACCCAATTGCGCACTGCCTTCTCTTCCATGTCCTCTATGTCTTGAGGATTCATCTCGTCAAATTCAAGCTCCAACTTCACCATTGTATCTGCCTCAATATTTCTCACGCTACCATCACTCAACTGGGCCTTCGAAAAAAAGAACTCCACTTCAATTTCGAAGAACCGTGCACTGTCGCCCCTGCTTGTCAATGGCGGACACCGTCAGTGAGCAGCAACACGTCGAGCCCCAGATCGAAATCGAAAACAGAGATGGGGGAAAGGGCCATTACCGATCTGAAGCTGCCTCTCCTCGCTCCATCTCGGTATTTCAGCCCACGCGCAATGATCCCCTGTTTCAAATCGCGCATATCAGGGTGGACAGATCCATCAAATTGAGAAGGTGAGGACGGGGATTAGTGCTGTGAAATGGCTCACCGCATTCGCACTTCCAAACCTCCTCCCCAGGCACAAGAATGTGACACCGTCGCTACCAGAAAGCTCCACCGCGCCGCCACCGCCGCCGCCGCCGGACAAGAACAGAGCACCCTGAACGGTCTGATTGCGTGACTAGATGTTTGGCGCCTGAGTGGGTCCCACTGTCGGAGAGAATAACTGCCCGTCCTAAAAAAACCAAGAGTGGGGTTAAGACATTGCTTAACACAGCGACGCCCGTTTTCTGTCCGTAGCTATTTCCACGTGAAGCAACGTCGCATGCGAGCTATTCTAGCCAACTCCATCGCACTCCCACCAATTCCACTCAACGACGTCGCATGTGAGCTATTCACCCATCATAGACATACATGGATCAAATGCAAAACGAGAGTTGCTTTCCGGTCACATTTCTTCGCAAAATTGCAGGATTAGAAATGACGAAAAACTGTTTCAAGAATCTGTGTTTCCGTGGTAAAAAAAATCACACATTTGGCATGATTACGAGAGAAGAATCACAACCAGGCAAACGAAACATGCCCTCCAGCCTCTCAAGCGCTCTCCGCCCATTGCCAATCACGTTCTTGTCTCGAACTTTCTATAATACAGATGCAGCAGCCGAACTAATCTTGTGTGGTGTATAGATATAGATATCAACCAACAAAACTGGAACACAAAGTCTGTCCCCTAAAACTAAACTAAAAGTTCCTGAGGTCATGAAATAGCATCACCAAGAAAACAAAGAAAAAGAATCAAAGAACAAATCGTCACTATGTACAACGTATATAACTCCTCGCTCCATATTGTACCAGAGTTCATCATATCACGCCCGGTGGGCTGTCCGGCCGCTTGGCCGCGCTGGTGACCCACCAGTCTCCCTTCCGCAGCGGGCTCTCGGCATGCACGGCCGACTTGACGTGCCGCTTGCCCTGCGCGGCCGCCGGCTCGTCGTCCACCGGCGCTGTGGGCTCGGGCTCGGCTACGGTGAACACGAATGGGCCCATGGGCACGTCGTCGTCGAGCGCGAGCAGGGGCTGGAGCGCGTCCACGACGTCGCGCATGTGCGGGCGCGCCTTGGGCACGCTCTGCAGGCAGGCGTGCGCGACGGCGGCGGCGCCGTGCGCGGCGCGCGTGGAGTACTGCGACTCCATGCCGGGGTCCATGATGCGGTGCAGCCTGTCGCCGTCGGCGCGGCGGAGGTAGGGGCGCGCCCAGTCGACGAGGTTCTGCTCCCGGCCGCGGCGGTTCTTGTCGACGGAGCGCCGGCCCGTGAGCAGCTCCAGGAGCACGACGCCGAAGCTGTAGACGTCGCTCTTGGCCGTGAGGTGGCCCGTGAGGATGTACTCCGGCGCCGCGTAGCCGTGCGTGCCCATCACCCTCGTCGTCACGTGCGTGTCGTCCCCCTTTGGCCCCTCCTTGGCCAGCCCGAAGTCCGAAAGCTTTGCCGTGTAATCCTGAAATTAATTTTCAGACGAAGAACAGTCAGCAGATTGCTCTTAACTTTCAACTGAAATTAAATGAGCGCAGCAAGTAAGAAGCTTCATCTATCTTACAAGGGAATTATTAAGTGCTGTGTGTTTGTACTTTGTACACTGTACTTTAACAATGATGATGGTATCTTTGTGCGTCGTTGTACCAGCTTCAGCTTGGGATAATACAACATTATTATTATTAGGTTTAGACTATGACAAACGGCCGGCATCTAGAACCATAGTTAGCAGAGTGACGGCTTTGCACTAATTTGTCGGACGTTGCAAATACAAAATCGGATTTGATCCGAGCACGTGTGTCTTCATTTCCCGAGCGTTGATTAACTAAAGAAGCAGGGGTCTGACCCGGCAACGATCAACGCTACGTGCGACCTGCTAGGAAGGATGCTACGATGGTTGGCGTGTCCTGGAGCAGCCATAACAAGTTCAGGCTGCGTGCTCTACAATATTTCAAGGCCGACAGCGACCTTGCATTGCCCTGTCCCACTCATTTCCTCGACAAGATTGAATTTGTTTTGGTGCAGATGTGCTGTAGAGCAAGTTCATGACATCAGGGGGTTGGAAGAATGGAACTCACCGAGTCGAGCAGAATGTTGGAGGCCTTGAAGTCGCGGTAGATCACCGGCGTGTCGGCCTCGTGCAGGAACGCCAGCCCCTTGGCGGCGCCGACGGCGATCTTGAGCCGCGTCGACCACGGCAACGACGAGAGTACATCTGAATTATTCAGCAAAACAACACACGCGCGTCCGGATAACTTAAAATTAGCAACCCAATCGATCGATGGATGATCAAAGAGAAGAAGGTTAATAATAACTGAAGAATCGCTTACTCTTGAAGAGGTGGTTCTCGAGGCTGCCCCTTTGCAGGTACTCGTAGACGAGCATCCGGTGGTCGTCCTGGTTGCAGAACCCCAGCAGCCTCACCAGGTGCGGGTGGCGCAGCATCCCCAGGTACACCACCTCCGCCTGAGTTCATCACCAACAAGTTCATTAGAGTCGGCAGCTGCACCTGAACGTGGTTGGTGATTGAAGTTGCAAAAGATGGAATGCGTACCAGCCACTCGCGGTGTCCCTGGACGCCGTCGCTCTCGAGGTCGAGGTACTTGACGGCGACCTGCTGCGCGTCGAGCCCCGGGCGGAGGCCGGCGCCGACGGAGCCCTTGTAGACGGGGCCGAAGCCGCCCTCGCCGAGGAAGTTGGCGGTGGAGAAGTTCCTGGTCACGGACTTGAGCTCGTCCAGGGTGAAGGCGTGCAGGCTCGTCGTCGCCAGCGTCCGCGACAGGTCCTCCAGCGACAGCGACCGGAGGTTCATCACCGTGCGACGCCGCCGCGCCCCCGCCGCCACCGCCACCGCACGCGGGTCCTGCTCCTCCTCGTCGCCCTCGTAGTACCCGAAGCACGCAAGGACGCACCGCCTGACCCCCATGGCCCTTCTGCTCCTCTGCTCTGTTGTGAGAAAGTCAAGAGCTTTGGTGGTGGAAATGGCGCGCGCGCGAGTATATAAAGTAAAGAGCTTTGGTGGTTTTGGTTTGGATGGAGCTTCGCAGTAGGTGAGGTTCTGATTAACTAACAAGCTAATTGAGCAGGTGGGGTAATTAGACTAAATCATTGGTGACGCAGCGGCTTGCTTAGTTAGTTAGTTAATCATCGGGCAAAAGCAGTCTCAAAGGAACTTTCTATTGCGAAATAATTACTATGTGTGATGCATGCATAGCATAGATGAATTGAAGATGATGCCCCTCTCTAGGTAGGGATGGCGACACACCAACTAAACCATCCATTGAAACTTTCCCCTCGGATGACAAGACTAGAGGAATGGTCGTTTGTTCTTATCATTTGGAGGAGTTGGTTAATACAGTACTTCTTATGTATGCTTGATCGTTGTGTTATGTGCTCCTTGGTTAAATATAGGCGGATAAGATCATCTTGCGAGTTCCCACACGATTCGTTTCAGGTGGGTAGTGGTACACAACTGCCGGCCTCTCCCACTCCAAATAGTAATTGATGTTTCTCTTTTTTTCTCACCTTGTCATTTTCGGAGTACTATTTGTTGGCCATTTTTTAGTTGGCAGTTTTCATCCTCAGGTACACCATTCACCTTGAAGGAGCAAGGAGCCGACCTGATTTCGATTTGGAACTACTTTACGTGCACACAAATCTGCTCGATTTTTGGCTACCAAACTATCATTGAAGCCCACACTCGATTCTAAAGCTTTGAAATGGATCAAAAACCTAGGCTTCAACTTGTTATGCAATACTAAATGACATGGATTGCAACTAGTTTTTCAGCATATAGTTGAAATCCACGGGCAGCTTGGGAGGCCAAGCAACTGAGTGTGTACATGTTGTATCAATATGGTAAACACGGTAGTAAAACTAGCTTTGTGTCGATGGTACCTCGGTATAATATCACTTAGAAATCAGCCTAGGGCCCTAAAGTGAATGGTTTTAGAAGTTCGGGGTGTAACTTTGTACTGATTCATAATTTTATGATCAAATGTGGAGTTAAGTATAAATTTCAGGCAAGAATGGACTTCGTTTGTTTGACAACAAATGACAATTGTTTTGTCGATGTAGCCAAGTTCAAACTTACCAACGACTACGTAAGAACTTGCTTCTCTTTGAAACATAGCCATATCACACGGGACAACCAAACTTCCGCGTACACATGTTGCAGCTTTTTTAGGGTGTCTTCTTGGTGTTTGGAGTGCTACATGATACGTTTTTGTTATTTGTATCGTGCTCCGGCATGTGCTGATGACCTAGTGTTTCTAGGAGTTGTACCACTTTCTGGCTTGATTTCTATTATAACCGAGTCATCGCTATCGCCTTTCTTATGAAAAGCAGCTCATACTGCTTTTCAATAAAAAAATATTTATATGTATTTGTCTCATTGAAAGTGTTGTATTTATCCCGCTAACAGTGGCGAGATTCACCAATGCTAGCCACCGTGTGGCATATTCTCGCCTTTTTACATGCCAAGAGAGTGATCCCTTCCGTGATCTAAATATAACAGTGCAATAAAAGATCAATTTACCAAGACAAGGTTTCCAGTTCGGAGTTGTTGTATGGGAGAGGCATAACTAGTGAAGGCAAGGCTCATGGCTTTGACCGGAGAGCTAGTGATGCAAGAGAATATTAAAAAAAAGTAGCATCACTCATACGTTGACATTTGCGGATCCAACCGGGTTTTAAAAGAAACAAATATGTAGAGACATATCTGTGTTATCATGTCAAAATGATACTAATTTTAATCACGTATAAAAAATGTAATTATTAAAATCATGTATGGAAAGTCAATCAACATTCCAGAACTTTGACCGCCATAAAACCAAGAGGAGGAATAGTGAGAGCAACGTACATACTCATATCATCTACTCTAAAATGCCGGAGATCAAACATGGACGCGGTTTCAAAGATGCAGCTGTCACATTATAAGCATTTAAAAACTCCGCATAATTAAACCGGTATTTAATCTGTTACATAATGTAAGCCTTTTAACTTTGTTAGTTTACTTTTTTTACAACAGTTAGTTTAGTTATTAAAAGGGAGTACACCGTGGAACGGGGGGAGTATATATTGTCGTTCTAATAAGCTCATGACAATGATTCGGAAGCCAGAAATTCTTCTCATGTGCTCTTGCAGTGCGGGTTCTACTTTGATGTGTTCTTGTCCGTTTTTTTATTTTTGGGCAATGTCTCATGTCAGATATGTACGCGAGGAATGCATTTCCCCGTAGCTGATATATAGCAACAGAGCGTGATCATCGTTGGTATATTATTCTCTCCGCTTCTCATCGTAGGGTAGCAGGATGCCAAAGCCGATGCTTACTAGGTGCCCACTATACCCAGCAGCAAAAAATAGCTTGATCATGTTGATTCTTGCCACGATGATGACGGTAAGATCATGGTGGCGCATGCTGGTGAGCGGTGCCCTGATTGTGACCGAGTGTTTTTGCGACTGGGGGTCGGGAGAATTTTTTGTCGGCTCACTTGACATCGACATGGTGCCGCTTTTGAGTGGTGCCATCCTTTGTGTGAGGGTGTTGTGGGTAGGCCCAGTTCACTTTTACTCCGAGTATTGAGGGAAATCATAATACTAGTGTGTTGGTCCGAGCAATGGCGCCATGTCAACGATGCTCCTCTTGGAGATGCTAAATGGTACTGTAGCATATCGGGGTGTTTGGAGTGTGGTGGAACAAAATCGACAGGCCTAAGATTGCGGATTATTATTTTTGCTTCGCTGTTTCGCCATGGCCTTGGTTTCTCTTTCTTTTTAGGCATGTTGGTGGTGTTGTCCTTGTATTTTTGTTGGTTTGATCTCTTGTATCTCGTGTGGTTGTTATATTAATATAGACGGGCGAAAACCTATTTTGAAGTATTTAATAAATTGTACTATACCAATGATATTCATGTTTTCAAGAGAAATATCAATAGTATTCATGTTTATGAGTTAGTTAAGTTTAGGCTGTACCTTATAAGACGTGTATCACATACAGAGTACAGTATAATATAGGAGGACATAGCCACTTGACTATTTCGATGTAGTGTTACGTATACACGCTGTAATGAGCTCATGACAATGATCCGTTTACCAAGAATTAATTCGCCTCACGTGCTCTTTCAGTCCGGGTTCCATTTTCACGTGGTTTCTTGTCTGATTTTATTTTTACGGCAATGTTTCTTGTCAGGTATGAAGACGCCGAATAAACGTTTCTTCCCACAGCCTGATAGCGACAGAGAGCGATCAATCCGATGTCTACTAGGTGCCCACTGCACCGAGCCATCTCTGATCTGAAATCAGTGTGCATCTGCAGGTATAGGATCGCGACAGCTCAGAAGAAACTTTTATATATATATATATATATATATATATATATATATATATATATATATATAGAACTCCTATTATATACTCCCAGGTGTACATACTCCCATATTCAATATACCTCACATACATAGGTATGATACCTCTTTATAATTTTTTATATACCTCATTAATTATTCTAAGATACCTCAAAAAAAAAGTATGAAAAAATATCATCGGAGTTCTTGATAATTTGAATATACCATTTTAAGTGTAAAAAAGGCAGTATATGTGCAAATAATTCAAAATATATAGTTTCAAATGAAATTTTTCACATAATTCACTTTGGGGTATCTACTATTGTATAATGAAGTATATTAAAAATGATAAAGAGGTATACATACTTCAGATATGTGGTATATTGAACGTGGGAGTATGTACGCTCAGGAGTACAGAACCATTTTCCTATATATATATAGGACATATTCATACTACTCTCGAAGGTAACTACCCCACGTGTGTTTCACACAATGTATGGATATATATATATATATATATATATATATATATATATATGACATAATTATACTTCACCCGGGTGTAACTACACCCACGAGTGTTTCACGCGAGTATGGAGTGGTATGTAACATATAGTATGGAGTATATAATGTTATTTTAATACTATAGATACTTCTTTTTATGTATTATGTAAAAAAAATATACATACTTCTCTTTTATATGCATATATGACTATATTTTGTGTATATAGTGTAAAATATTACCACAGTTGCAAATTTTTTATAAAACTTGTTTTGGTGTATGTTAGATATAGTATATGAACATACTCAAACGGATAAAGTATGACAAATACTTTCATAAGGTGGTATATGAGACGTGGGTGTAGTTACACCCGGGAGTAGAAAGCATTTAACCTATATATATATATATATGAATTGCAGGCAAATGAATATTAATTTTGTTGAAAGTCGCACAAAGAACTTTTTAGGCCCGTGTATATATGATGTATGCTCTACAGGCCAATGACAACGACTTTGTCCGGTAGACGTGTCGTGGATTCGGTCTAGTGCTCCGTGGTTTGGCTTTTGGGTAGAAAGCTGCACCAGTAAAGTATACCCACTTGCCTGTAAAAAAAAACCTATGCCCACTTGGTATCTGGTAAAGTTTTTGATTTGGTCTGTTTAGGGCAACAAACAACCCGGTCGATGAAGGTTAAGGCCCTCTTTAAATTGAAAGATTTTTTTGTAGGAATGTTGGAGAATTCCAATCCATAAGAATATTTTTCTAAGGAGCCCCTTTGGATTAAAGGAATGACAACTCCAAAATTCTTATGAATTGCATTCCTACACCCAATTTTATAGAAATTTCAACATCCACTCTAGACTCTTTCTTACACTCATTCGCGTAGGATCGAGACATTTTTCGTTTATTTCTGTTGTGTATCATCCAAATGACTATTCATATAGTTTTTCTCTGTTTTATAATTTTTTGTTTTGCGCCTGCAATCCTACCGAATTCCTGTATTTTCCCAATTCCTTTGTTTCTAACCCTATGGTATAAAGAAGCCATGAGATGGATGAAAGGGGAAAAGAGGTTGATAAGCCTATTAGGCATCGGAGGTTGTAACCGAATACGTCCAAGTTCTTTAATTTGCTTTGTGCATCTGGGTTATTTTCAATATTGTTACTTGAGCATGTTAAAATGAGGTTTACAAGTGCATGCCGGCAACTCGATAGGAAAGAAAATAATTTATTGATGCAACACCAAATGTTTTGTTCTTTTTGAAACACCAAATGTTGGTGTTACCACTTGAAAGCGGTTATAGGGAACATAGTGCATTGTTTTCTCTCTCGAGCACCATGTATCCTTTTATTGAGAACATTTGAATGATAGATTTTTAAGTTTCAAAAAATAACACATCACCAATGGTATATCTTTGAAATGTGAAAACAAATTAAAAGACACGGTTTGTAGATCTGTATGTGTCAATTGTGCACCTCCAAAACTTGTTTAGCTCTATGAGAATTTGTCTTTTTGTGTTGAATAGAATACCAAGAGTTCCATATTGAAATCCAGCATAAGTTAGGATACAATATTGGATACATCCAGATTTATCTTTATAGTTTTTTAATTTGAAAATACAAATTTGCGATATTTTCAAATAAAGGGCTCCGGGATGGATGAGCTCCAATGCGACTTTTCGGTGTAGACACCACAAGTTGTCTTGTACACTAGTAATCCCTCCATTCCAAATAATATATAAGTTTGTTTTGACTATTTCACCCCTATGAACGCACACATGCACATCGAGTATTGAGATTGATGAAGTCTTCACGAACGACTCGCTGTCGACGGGAATGTTGCTTTCTACTGAAAGATTATTTCGGCTAAATGCAACACCCAGACGTCAAATCTAGATTTTAAACTCTGATGAGCTCAGAGTACAACCATCCTACTAACCATCCAACCAAACATTGGTTTACAATAGACCTGTTATTTTAGGACTGAGGAAATACTGCACCAGCTGAAAACAGAACTCTCTCACCCACAGAAAAGACAGCCCGTACGTGAAGTGGTTATTACAGGCGGCGGTCAAGCGTGGCATGGCACGAACGCGAAACCAGCTGCGATTCTCTGCGTCGTGTCGTCAGAGCATGGTGCCTCGATCGGCTCCGTTTTGACCGGCGCCTCTTCTTGACTTGAACCTCGTACGTCCAGTCCAGTCCAGGATCGTCGTCCGGCATGGTGATATTGATGATTGTGACGGCGGAAGCTTCCGGTCTGTGCACACGCATGTGTTGCATGCTTTCTATGCCCCGCTTGCCGTTTCCTTGATAGTAACGGAACGTGGCATCTTTATGCATGCATGATTGACGATCGTCTCGTGGCCCCTCCTCCTACTCCTCTCGTCCTAAGTCAAATACATGCGGCGTTACCTCGATGTGCTCCTTTAGCGACCACGCAATGGTGTCGCGATCTTATAGCAATAGCACGTCGTGTATCGAGTACTGGAGCAATGCGCTCGGTGTCCACGCAGTCGACCTCTGGGTTTCACATCACCTCCGCCTACTGCTTCTTTGATGGCAGAGATGGAGGTGCTCGCCCACCTCCGATGATGATGTCGTATGCACGTCGTCATGGGGGGCGTGCACGACTCCTCTTTCACCTCCTCCTCGACGCCCAACGACGCAGGCAATTTGCACCCCCCAACACACCCCAGAAGACCTTGCGCCATCCCGCCTTGTTGTCCCATGGCGACGCCCACGGGCCGGCCCAACGATTTTGTTTCTCTACAGAGCCTTGAAGCAAACCCTTTCAAAGACATATTTAGTAGTCACTCCGGCAGTCTAGCTATGTGTCTCTTCAAATGTACTCCCTTCCTCCGTTTATAAATGTAAAATATTTTAGTATTTTTACCACGTTTATCTAGACATATTTTAGTGCACAATCACATGAATTTTACACTAAAATATGTTTACATACAAGTGAGACAAAAACAAACTACAGTAAAATATAATGGAGAGGATCGATGTCGGCACGTACGTGAGTTTAAATTCTGTGGTCGATGATTATACTGATCCCCCGGCTTTTGACCTGCTACAACACTCCACCGATATGTCGGAAATCAAAGAGGATCGATGTCGGCGCATTATCGATTTATCGCTTATCGCGTCGTACTTTCGCGGTTGGATTTTGGCCGACTCACTCAAAGTTTCGCCCCATGCATGTCCGCACGGCCGCCAGAGACCACTGACTTGGCTGTCGGCGGGCAAACAAATCTTGTTAAAAAAAATTGCATTACCATATCAATATTCCAATCTTTTGTTGGCGCATACATGATTACATCAACATGATGTTCCAATATACTACACTACAGAACAAAAATATATGTCGATTCCCTCAAACCAGCAACATTTCCACCATTCTCCATTTTTCCTTTCTCTGAAGTTCTACACCCTTCTCCTTAACTAAAAGGCAGAAACGAGCACACATTCACACGCATGGCTGTTGTTTATATTAGTCTGTCTCTTCCATCAACCAGGGTAACAAAATTTACATCATCATAACGTTTTGATCGTCAGAGCAAACTTCTGAGAGAAGCTAAAATGCACCTATATGGTGGATTCTCCTTGGTTGGTTGCCCTCTGTTTTGCACGAGTCTTCTGTAATTCCATGCTCGATACCCTCTCGGCCTCGAGCGCTCGCTCCAGCTGTTAATATACACGTCGCAAATACACTGAGATGATGATGATGATGATGATGATAATGCGGAGAAGGATTCCGCTAAAATGCAGTACTAGGTTCTATCACGGCTACCTTGGCTGCCCGAGCACTCCATTCACCAAGAATGGCTCTTAGCCTCTCGCTTTCTTCGACGTACTGCATTTTATCATGTTCAGAATCAAACAAATGCCGCCCTGCTTATTTTTACAAGTACCTATCCTGCTGGCCGGCTACTGTAAAATTTGAACACAAAACTGAACAGACATACTTGATTGTTGTTCGAACGGATATGCTGGATCTCTGAGTCCTTTTCAGCAATCAAGTCCCGAGCAAGATGAAGCTCCGAATGCACTTGATTCATCTACATGTGCGACGTGCAAAATCTTACTGCACGATGTAATATTTACAGAAAAGTATGATCATTCCTGAAGCTAACAAAGAGTAGACTGAGTATTCTTATTTGTCCAAGTCGATGTCCTAGTAACATTTCAAGTATGAAGTATGAACACCAGATGGACGAACACATATTGAGTATTTTTAAGCATATTTAACTCCTATGAATGGCCGGAAATAAGTGACAGTTTTCACATTTGACCACCAGCCTCATGGTTCACTTAATTTAATTCACACGTAATTTCGTAGCTGCTACTTTACAGTTGAGAAGATAAGAGACGTAGAGAAGGTAGTCAAAACACCACATGCATATCTGGCATGTATTGATGTCATTTGTGCCAGATGCAAATATCTGGTTGACTAAAAGTAATACCTCAGCCGACAATGCTCGAAGTTCTTGATCACGAGACGCTAATAGGTGAGCAAGATCAACCTGAAGAATTACGAGGAGAAAAGGTAAATATACTAAATCAACATTAAGCAGGTTGATCTAAACAATATCACCATTAAACAGTTTTTACTCTGAAGCCTATGTCCACTCAGAGGGTAGGAACGGTAGCAAGTACCAGAGAATTAATTTGTACCTGAGGAGTGCCTGCAGAAACAGTTCTCTGGTACTTGCTTAAGCATTCTTGCAACCTAAGAACCTTGTGGAGAAAAAAAACATTAGCCAACTCATTATCTTAGTGCAACAGCTTCGTTTAAAACTAAACTCACTCTTTGCGTGTAAATACATTGACTAGTCTACTATTTGGCGGCACTACATACAAAACTGAGGTGCAGGTGAAAATGTCAAGAATTATTGTAACACATGCCCTTAAGTGCATTCCGTACCCATACCTTGTGCCCAGCCAGTAACCAGAAGAAAAAGAGGAACAATCAATGATACCGAATAAGTAATAGGCTTCTGCTGTCCTAAGGCAAGAACAACAGTTGCAAATTTTCTTTCATCATGTTATTATCCTATCTACTAGTAATCTGTCATACACATAATTGGGAAAAAAACATTTCAAGGAAATGAAGTTGTTTGCCAAATAAGGAAATGAGGTTGTTTGCCAAATATACGCACTTCTTCTTTTTAAGTACCTCTTCACTCAGATAATGAATATTCTCCCTCTGGTACTGGAGCAATGCCATTTGTTGGTCAGAAAGGCGAGTATCATAGTACCTGCAAAAGTACCAATCCATACAGGTCAAATGACAGGAATGTTTAATTGATTTCATGAACAAAGTTCAATGATGATTTCTTTCAAAGTGCCATTACTTTATAAATGTTGGTAGTCATAAGACCATAAAGACCAAAGCTCCTATTCTCTATAATACTGTGTCCTACAATATTTTAACAGCCTGCACTTAGTTGCTTCAGGTGGTGTACTGGGTGCAAGAAGTAGAACAAATAGTTCTACATGCAAAGACAGCAATCACAAGCACAGCTAGGTTTTACCATGAAATTATACATTTACCAAATAAAAATAACACAATTGTAAGGAAATCATATTAAGTCCATGGAACATATTTTCATCAATAGAGAAAACATTATACTGCACCTTAGCTCTTCCAATGAACTAGATGGTCGCAGTGCGGAATAAAGTGGTTGTAGAATGTCAGGCTGCTCATTCAGAGAGTTGTATTTATGGATGTGCCCTGCAGATCAAATATAGAAATTACAGACATAATCTTACACAATGACATCTAACGAGAAAACATCAAAGTAAACTGTATCATGGGCACCAACATAATGGTATCAATTTCAGAAAAAAATGATGGTATCAATAGGAACTGTTACTCTAACAACATTATTATGAGGTCGGGTCATAATGACTAATGAACAAATGATTGTGAATTGCCATGTAATCGATGATTAACAGACGCATGCAGTTATACCAAGTTAAGCTGACAAAGTTACTCGACAGAGACTAGTAATTTATACTGGCTACCACGTACTACCTCTGTTCCCAAATATAAGATGTTTTAGCTTTTTTCTGAATCAGATGTATCCATCTAGACGTGTTTTAGTGCGTAGATTCCCTCATTGTAGTCCATATGTAGCCCTATACTGAAATATCTAAAAATATCTTATAATAGCCAGGAATAAAATTAGACAAACTACACAACATGACTCACCAATATATAAGCTCATGAAGCATCCAGCGCATATCACTTCAACCATTAGAGCAATCCTGCATGATTGGAAACTGATAGCATTAAAAACCAAATGGGAGTGGAATTGCTTTTCTTTGATATCAACGCACAGCCGCACTACCCTGCTAAACAAATTTAGTACATACACGCTGAAATTGCATCAGACGTTGATAAAGTGTTAATATGTCACAGTGTATCATAAGTTATAGAGCACTGCTCGGCTTTGTGGTTGTTCAGGTAATGTACGTATAAGATTTAACACAACAAATGGCACAAGGTTATACTGTATATGTTTGCCCAACTAGCTTACAGTCATTTGAGCTTCATCAGAATAATGAGACAAAGCTACAACCAAACAAATGTTAGTGTGGATATGCGCTCGCTTGAAATTTATTGAACAACCCAATAACCCGAGGGCTTCACATGTAGTTCATACCCCCTACTAAAATCAACACAAAACTATGCAATGGATTTCATTTCATTTTAATCGTAAAGATTCGTAAATGATTTCCTTTTAAGAACACAGAAACCATCTTAATAGATTTTGCTTATTGAAAAGGTCAACAACTTAAGGAAAGACTGTATTCAGTGAAGAGTTGTACCTGAGCAAAACTGAAATTGATAATATTTTTACTTCAGGCTGCCAAACTAAAATTAAGAGCATCAGAGCAGTACCTGCAATCATATTTTTGGGATATATTTCATCATGACTATGTATAAAAAAAATCTACCGTCTTTACCCCAACGACATTATGTGCAAAGGTACAGTGAAAATAAATTGCAACATTGGCATTTTGGGATATCAACTATTTACGTGAATGTACTACCAAATCAAACATTGATCAATGGATGTGAAAACGAAACACAGCCTTACAAGTACACTTTTTGCAGCTTGTCCAGAAAGGTAGAGAAACAATACCAAGATAATCATCACAGAAAGCAAATCATCCAATTTAGATAAGAATGTGGCAGTTGAATAATGCTTCTTGAAAGCTAGAAACAATTAAAGGTCGCTGACTTTGGAACATAGCATAGATTTGGCTAGCTAATACATACCAGATGCAATAGTGGCAAATGGAATTCGGGCAATATGCTTCAGTTTTTGACTTAAATCGTAATAGCCCTGCATTTACAAGCAGAAACTTGCTTAGTGTTGTGATGACGCTGACCAATAACAGATCCCAATTCACCTTTAATGAAATCCACACAATTATGTAGCTTTTTTCGAGAAAATGCAAAAGACTTTTGCATTTATTTTCATTGAAAAGGGAGAGTTTGTGTTACAATCCTCCTAGGAGAAGATTACAGGGCCACAATTATGGTGCTTGAGCACTGTATGAGCAACAAAATCTTTACAGAGCTAACATGTTAAAAATTAACAACCGCCAGAAACAAAGCTTGCTGAAGTGACTAGTCAATGAAAAGTCTACATAGTATGAATAGTTGGTAGCTATGCACTGATGGTAGAAAGACTTTAATAAGTTCAAAATATTATACATTATCCGCATACCCAAGTGACAATAATGTGGGTAAATCCTCTATTTGTGCTGAAATAGAATTCAAGTAAAATTTTCCGTTTTTTCCTCGTCCAGTACCTGTAGTCCCACCTTTGTGACCTGATGAACCCAATACTGTTGGAATATACCTGCAGCAAATTTCTTATAGAGTTAACTCCATACAAAGGATATAAAAGTGACAACCTACTAGCATCTAACCAGTAAATCAAACATGAACCTGTAACAATTAGAAGGAGAACATTGCAGCTGCATAGCAACGGAATGATGATGTCTGGTATAAGGACAAATATCCATGGAGCTGCTATGGCAACACCAGCATAACCTGCCTACAGAAGAAGGAATAAGTCACAATTATCAGAAACTGCAAGAAAGGAAAAAGTAACACTATGAACAAATATCTTCGTCGTGTTCATGGATAAATTCAAGTATGAAACTGCTTCTAAGATAATCTCTCTAGGGTACATTCAGGAGGACTAGAAGACACACATTTTTCCGTAGTGTTTTCATGGATAACTTCAAGTATGAAACTGCTTCTAAGGTATCTCTCTAGGATACATTCTGGAGGACTAGCAGACACAAATATTTTAGCAGTGTTTTCGTAGATAAATTCAAGTATGAAACTGATTCTAAAGTAATCTCTCTAGGATGATAACATGGTCTATGACTATTAATAAAACAACGGAAAACTAGCAAATATTCACTTGCCAACAAGATACAGTACAGAGTGCCACCAACTACACTTCGAGGATGCCGCTGACCAGATAGAGGGGCTTCATGCACTATATCAACAAATCTGTATAAGAGAGTTTGGTAATAAAGAAAGAAAATCAGGTTGCTACAATAGGTCCGCATAAAACAAAAATAAACCAATCCATATTTTATGTTTATGTCGCAATGCTGATGTTTTTCTTCCGAAAGCTAGGCACAAGAACAATAAATCAAGCGACACTCTGATGATCAAGATGAGCTTGTATAACAGATGATCACATGAAACATTGCCACTGCTTTACAAAAGATCGATACATAGAGAAGTATTAACATCACTAAAAAAATGAGTACAGTAAATCACAGCACAACAACAACCATAGCAGAGCGTGTGAATCGTTGTAATTATCAAAAATCATGTACTAGCTCTTTTGAGACGAAGTATACCATGAACTTGCATCAAACCAAATCATATTACATGCATCATCGTAACGAAGAACCATGAAATTATCAAAGAGGCTAACTCCATCAATACATTTTGTTATATTGAGTGTTGTTGCATCAAACCAAATCATATTACAAGCACCATCACAACGATTCACAAAATTTATCAAAGAGGTTAACTCCCTCGATAAAATTTGAATTAGATGTCTCCAAACCCCATATCTCCTATGAGTCGTGTACTAGTTAAAATCAATCAAACTGCACCATCAAAGGGGCGACTAGCTTGCAATGTACTCCCTCCGTTCTAAATTACTTGAGTGCAAGCAGTGGCGGAGCTCCCCTTAGGGCAGGGTAGGGCGTCCGCCCTACCTTGATTTTTCACCAAAAACTACGTATATATAGTCATTTGCATGAATGTATACGATTTTTCTTCGTTTTTTCCCGTTCTGGAAGAGATTAAAATGAAAAAAAGGCTAACTGGGCAAGTTCGAAGCTGCCTCAGCTGAGCTGGGCTTCGTGGGCCGCACACTGAGGGGTTAGGAGAGCCTCTGCGTGGCTGGCCTAGTCCTCCTCAACATGGCTTAGCTAGATATATTCAAAAGAATTGATTTCTTTACAATAAATCATGTAAAGTATTAATGTACCGACACAATTTCGATTTATTTGCATCAATTTTTTTGTTGATTAAGAGTTCGCCCTACCTTAATTTTTTTTCGTCCTCCGCCACTGAGTGCAAGTTGTACTAAATCTGAGTCAAGTAATTTAGAACGGAGGGAGTAAGACCTCCTGATTACTCGACCAACCAAATTCACACAAAGTTTCTCAAGCCCTATGCTGAACATGCAGCAGATGCAGAGGCGCCACGAGATGAGGGATTGAGCGTGCATCTATCTAACAGCCCGTATTCTAAAAAATTATCACGGCATCGACCGCAATCTGTACGCGATTGGGGTTGCGGATCTCAGGGGACAGATCAAATGCTACCGCGAGAAGCAAATAACATTCGGAGGGAGTAGAGAGAGGGTCGCGGTAACTCACAGCGCGTCCTCTGCAGCGTCGGGTGCGGCCGCGCCGCGCCGCTCGGGTGCCATCCTCTCCGCCGGCCGGAGCGGGAGCCGGAGCCTTCGACGTGGCGCCTCCTCCCTCTGCTCAGATGCGAGATCGCAACGGTGACCAGCAGCAGCCTACCTAGCAGTGTTTCTGCGGCGTGGCCGTGGGGGATAGGGGCCGGCGCCGCCGAGGCACACAGCCACGGCGAGCCGATTCCTTTGTCCCAGCCCAGCCGTTCGATGTTGATCCAACGGTCAAGAATCCATCTGCCGAGAGCACCTGGCCTCTAACTGGCTCGAGGTCGGACACTTCGGTCCTTCCCGAATTCCTCCTCCGCCGCCGCCGCCGTGACCGGCGAACTCTTCGGCTCCTCCGCGCGCCGCCAGGTGGTCCTAGTCGGCGACGCTTGCCGAGGCCTGCCCGTATCGCCGCTGCGCCTCCCCTCCCCGTTCTCCTCCTAGCCTTCCCCGGCGACGAGCTCGTAGGGTACGCGTTTCTCAAACAAACCTCTTCTACCTCTCCTAGGCTGCTACACCATCATTGTCGATCCGACTGTTCTAGTCAATAGAGTGGAAGCGGTAGATCAAAATGAACTCCATCTAGTTAAACTGTTCATTCGTTCTTTTAAGTTCTAACTGGGGAAAGGGTCAAGTCTCTCAGATTTAACACATGATTTGTATTTGTAATGTTGTATATAAGTGGAGGATGATTGTGGAACTTTTGGCAGATCAGACCACCTGCGCGAGTGTTTTTTGACAGATCAACAAACCGTTTGATAAGGTTCAAGTCTCCCAGGTGGTCTGATCCGCGCAAAAACTTGAGGATTGTGTGTGTGTGTGTGTCTATACAATGAATCCTATGTATCGTGCTGGAGCTGAATGCCATGCATGTCTTGTAAGTACAAGTATAAGTATGTATCAACAAGTTGAAGGGGGGATCTTGTGAAAAAAGAATTGCTGCGGGGATGTAGAACACAACATGGTTTCTCTATATGTTGTTACTGTAGCTTGAACCAACATTGTGGCTTAATTTCCTCAGTATTCGAATCTTAAAAGCATGTAACTGAAACGAAATGCAAGTATAAATCATATTGCCACTTGCGCTACACTGCCAATTCACCGCACAGTGGACCTTTGACATTTTCCCTCTTTTCTGCTGGACTATACAAAGTTTACTCTTCCAATTGCAAAATATTAATATGTGCCCACTTGTCGGAAATGCTTGCAGCTATGAGCACGGTGTTGGATGCCTCAATGGCTTTCACTGTGGGGGAGGTATTTTTTACATCAGGTTACAGACTTGCAGTTCTTACCAGATTTATAGATTATTCACGGGACAATGATCTGTGTACGCCATTGCTTTGTAATTTAAAACCAGGCATGGCTCTTATGTCATACATGCTCTGTATCCTGTGATACAGGTGCCCTGCTCAATGTTCTGTTGAACTGTGTTTCCATTTCAGTGTTACCAGTTCAGTTATGCATCCTGGATTAAATCTTCACGTTCTATTTTGATGCATTGGATTGCTCCTATTGCAGGATGTTACTGAGAACATCTTAGGTGGCAAGAAAGTTGCAGTTGTATTTGTTCTAGGTAACTTCCATATTATGCAGTGATAGTCCCAACTTCTTTTTCATGGCAGAAAATGGCTGCTGTCAGTTCACGATTGCTCATTTTATGCAATCAGGTGGTCCTGGTAGTGGAAAAGGAACACAATGTAGCAATATTGTGGAGCATTTTGGGTTTACACATCTTAGCGCTGGGGAACTGTTGCGCACAGAAATCAAGTCTGGTTCTGAGAATGGGTAACAAATCCACTCCAGGCTACATGCTATATTTGTTAATGTAATGATAACACTTAGGTGGCTATTTTTTCACCCTTGTTTGTACAGAGCCATGATTCACAACATAATAAAGGAAGGGAAAATTGTTCCATCTGAGATAACCGTAAAGCTCTTGCAAGAAGCTATGATAGAAAGTGAAAATGACAAGTTTCTCATTGATGGATTTCCAAGGAATGAAGAAAACCGTGCTGCATTTGAGAATGTAAGCTCACTTTATTTTTGCATTTTTGTAATGTATAATAGAGTTCTTAAGTTAAATCTGTGGCACTCTGACATTTTCCCTTCGTGTTTTAAAAGCAAGCAACATAACCCTTAGTTATTTCGCCTGGCTGCAGATAAAAATATCTCCCGAGTTTGTGCTATTCTTTGACTGTTCCGAGGAAGAGATGGGAAGGCGTCTTCTGGGCCGCAATCAGGTTCGATGTTATTTCTTATGTTTATTTGCTGGATTGTATGTGACACAATCTCTTCATTGCTTCTGACATCGTTTTTTTTTCTTGATCAATTGCAGGGAAGAGCTGATGATAACATTGACACTATCAGGAAAAGATTCAGAGTTTTTATAGAATCCAGTTTGCCTGTAATTCAGTACTATGACTCAAAGGGCATGGTTAAGAAGGTATATTCCTTTTTATGCTGAAGGATGTGACATGTTTCTTCATAGCCTCACATACAGACTTGTCATGATTTAAGATAGTCACGCTTTATCTTAAAGACTACTAGGAATAGAATCAAAATTTTGATCGTATTCAAGCTGCCTCTAGCTAATTTTGACTAGTATAACTCAGAGGCAAGGTTAAGAAGAGATTTAATTCTGGATGCAAAAGGTTAAGGTGCATTCCTCTGTAGAAAAGTTAATTGTTACGTGCCTAATGTAGACTTGGCATAACTTAAGGGCCACACTGTAGCGTGTTAAGTATATCTAGTAAATTTACATGTAGTTCAGATTCTAATTGAGTTAAGATGACACCTGTAATGTCAATAATAATAAGCTCAAATGATCTCAAGGATGGTGGCAACTAGCATTGCTCAGAATACACTGATATTTTTAAGCACTGCAGCCAATCTGTTGCACACAAGAGCATACTCTCAGCAGGGGGTAGGAATTTGGAATAGATATTTCATCCTTGAGTAGAGGATGTAGAGCATATCGAACTAATAGGTGGATTTCTACAATCTGATAGACATTATTTTTGTGTGTGCACTTCTGTTAGAGCTTGACTGATATGTTTTCTCGTTAGGTAATGAACTTTTATATGTGTTATTGATCAAATGTTGGCTAACCCACTGTTTAATCAGATTAATGCTGCAAAACCAATTCTTGAGGTGTTTGAAGATGTCAAAGCCATTTTTCAGCCGTATGGCCCAAAGGTGAGAACTTAAACGGTTTGCGTGATAACTTTCCTCGGTTCAGTAATCACATGTAACATCCTAATAGTATTTTATCGTTGGGTATGAAATACAATTACCATGGTTGACTTCTTTTTTTTCTTTTCGCAAATGGTAATAACATTCTCTTCTCAAACAGATGCTATCACACGAATAAACGATGAAGAGATGAGGTAAGTGGTGAGCTCCTGTTAAAGTGTGTCTCTATCAACACACCATTTGAGAGTGAGAAATTAAAATTCATGAAATTCCATCAGCTACTTAGATAGCGGAACCTACTCTACTCACCAGACCTTTTTTTGGTCGATGAATAAACTATTATCGCTGTCTTGGTCTCACGTGAATCATCATCTACATGTGTTTCCAGGTGTACCTGGTAGTAGGAAGTAAGGTTATCGTCAATCATCGATCACATAATGCGGAAGGAAAAGGCTCAAGCTGATCAAGGAGAGCTGCACTGCCAGCAGCATGCGACTAGAAGATGATTTTTTTTTCATCATCTGGTTCCAACTAGTTCTGATATGTAAGAGAGAGTAACTGAACTTTAGCCGTATACTACTGTATGAGTTAACAGATTGCATGTGTTCCCACCTCGTCTATGCTTGGAACGGTCAATGGTTTATTATTGCATTCACAGTCGCATCTTTCCCACTACACCCTATCGACAACAATTTATTTTTAAAAATCCAAATTCATACTAGCTATTGGCGGCGGCTGCCAGTGCCACGGTCCGCAGAATGGGTCGTCCAGGCGTGGCAGCCGGAGATCCTTGATCCTGCACTCCAGCCTCTCACGCAGACGTCGTCGTCTCGGCCGCTGTCGAGCCGGCGGCGCCGGGACGGATCGGTTGCCGGGGCTCTGGTTCTCTTCCTCCTCGATCTTATTCCCATTTTGGTTCTTCAGATTTGTTTCTCCGCTCAGACTCAGATCGTCGAGATGGAGTCGCAAGGCCTAAACCCTAAACCTAAGGAAGACGTAGCTTCGCCCGTGCTGTTTATCAGGATGACTCCAACGGCCAATCCAAACAGACAGCCTTAATTTTGTCCGTGGGTCCGCCCATATTCGCCCTTTTCTGGCTACTGCACCCAACGGGGCTGACGCATCGAGTCCGCTCATCCAGGGTTTTGGCTATTTTGAAAGAAAAAAATCGGTCAGGATCTCATTTTGATATATACATGAACTTCGGAGCGGAGGGACTGGGCGGCGGTGCATCTTGACAAACATCACGGTGCATCTTCGATATCTCATTTTGGTACATGAACTTTTGTTTTGTATAGTCAAGAGGATCACTAAGTCTACCTTGTTTAACTCCTCCATAGTTTTGCCAATGCTTTGAAGGTGGCCACTCCGAATCTACCTACTGGACAAAATCACAAGTTTCAGCACCCCCCCGCCCCCCCCCCCCCCCCCCCCCTACAGAAAACAAATCATCACATAAATTCCGACTTGCTATACTACAATACCTACATTGACTAACTTGAAAATGTACTATGTGCGGTCATTCAAAAACATGCCCTTCCCATAAAAAAAACAAGATTTTTTTATGTCTACGGCTCGATGTTCACAGCTGGCGGGATTTTGTCCATCAATTAACCAGCAATAATCAGAGTCATGCATGGTATCAAATGTACATGATATATCAGAGAAGATCTAGGTCATTGAAAATCCCCAAATTCCACGCTTCAGATCAAGGTAACTCTGGCTTGGAAATCCAAATGATTTTGATTACTCACATCAGTGCTATTAGAGCTCGGAGCTTCAGATGATTCATCACCATCTCTCCACGAAACCATGTCGGAAATGGGCAGTTAGGGAAGAACTTCGACGCCAACGACTGCGGCTACGAGTGGAGAGAGTGGCGAGTGAGTAATGGATACAGTGCAGAGCGAGTGAACAATGTTGTTTAGATTGAACAACGCCCCGTCCTCTTAAATATTGGCCTTCGTTGGCCCGCCGCCGCCCTGCCTTCACTCGAAAATACATTTCTTATCCTTCGTCGTCGGTGCACTCGCAACCCCAACACCCTAAGTACCTTACCGACCAATGCCTTTCTCTAGCCTCGGCTGACATCTTCTCAGCTGTGGATCTCTCGTGGTCGCAAGCGCCGGTTCGGTGGGTGTGTGGTGGCAGAGGTTTTAGCCCTCGGAGGGAGAGATGGTGTTGAGGATATCGGATGCTTCGAGACGACACGGGAGATATTAGGTATCGGGAGGGAGCGACGGGTGGTAGAAATAGAGGAAGGGACGAGACTTCGTCACACGTTGGTGGGACGCACACGAGGGTGACGCGTGTCGCGCAATGACCATAGTCATGCAGTAAAGAGCTCTTTCGATTTACAAAATGTTTACCAATTTATTGCAAGAAAAAATATATCAGGTGATTAACCATCTCACGTGTCGTTTGTGACGATTCAGTAGCAAAATAAATCGACCTTGGGGCAAAGATAGGGAAAAAATCGCCATGTGATCATCACAAACTTCACAACCCGACAGGTTTTCAGTTATTCGCGCTAAGCTACCAAACGCACCGCAAGCATACATCCTCGGCGGCGGATCCGGAGCGGCAACCTGAGATCCTTGATCCTGCCCTCCAGGCTCGCACGAAGCTCACTGCCGATCGGATACCATGTGCGACAGCCGCCGGCGTCGAGCAGCTGGAGGCGTGGGCAGTGGTCGACTAGAGGGACTAACGAGGCAGCGTCGCTCTCGCCGTGCGATATCACGAACTGCTCGAGCAGAGGGAGCTTCTTCGTCAGCGCCGTCATGAACTTCTCGCCGTCCGCCGTGTCAAACCTGCTCGTCACGTGGAGGCTCCGCAGCAATGGCGCGCTGCAAGGCATAGGAATCAGGATGGGTATTTTCAGGAGAGGTGTTCGTACGTGAGAATAGATTGATATACGTGCGTACGGCCGGACCTGCGGGCGAGGAAGAGCAAGAAGGAACGATTGACGCGGCCGCGGTAAGACTCGCAGCGGCCGGCGCTGCGCTGTACGGCAGTACACGCCATCGCCTTCCACCCTGCCGGTGGGTCAGCGTCCTTCTCCTCATCACCGGCGACGGCGAGGTTGATGCACCGCCACAGCAGCGGCTCCTCCAGGGCTAGCCGCCGCCAGGATGCGCACACGAGCCCAGCTGCTCGGAGGACGTCGTCTTGCGGGACCAATCTCAGGATGACAAACAGCACGTCGCCGGGCAGGGCCGACCAATCCCTCCACTCCGCCAACCAAGGGAGATCAAGCCGCCGGCGGCGGCGGGACGGCGGATCGCTTGATGGGGTTCGGGTTCTCCTCCTCGACCTTATTCCCATCTTGTTTCTTTTGACCTAGATCGACTCGTATAATTTTACCCAAGTTGGAGAAGCTAGAGATAAACAGACACCTCTCATAGGAGTATATATATATCCTTTTTGTTTTGTGAAAGTATATATATCTTTTACAATAGGAAAATGTCATAATTTTCTCTGGCTTTCGTAGGCTCCTAATTTGTAGCATCCCGTGTGTTTAAGATTATTTTCCATTTTATTTCCAAAAAAAGAGAGATTATTTTCCATTTCAATCGTTGGATGCACGAAAATGACTAATAAAAGGTTATTGCCGGGGGAGGTTCCTGTTCTGCTCGCCTCGTCGTCGCGCCGACGGCCGGCCACCTTTGCTGGGGATCGGGGGTCGTGCTGCCGACGTAGGGAGGCCGCCGCCACGTTGGAACTGGCGGAGGCCGGAGGCTAGTCGCCGTGGTGGCCGCGCGGGCGGCGCCATGGTTGCGAGTGCTTAGCCCTCCGAGACAGATCTTGTTCTGAGTTTTTTTTAAACAATATTATTTTTAATAAAAATTTCGGACAGTAGCATGCGCTTACGTGAAATTTGAAGATTAACGCGCCGTCGGTCCTGCCCGAGCCGAAACCTGGGATTCGGTTCCGTTCGAGCCGAAAGTGTACCGTGCCGAAACCCGACTTTCATCCACGAGCAAACCGAAACCGGTACAATCTGCTATGACCATGCACAAACACTTTATATTTCTTTCTAATTTCTTTTGATTAATATAAAAGTTGATTAACCGTGTTTCGGTTCTAGATGAAATATATGCGTATCGATGAGTAGGTTCCATTTTCGTGATTGGTTTCGAGTTTGGTCGCTTCTACCTTTTTAATTTTGAATCACAATTTATATAATTATTTAATGAATTTTGTCAAATTTGTCGCACTCATTTGACCGTTTGAAATTTCCTTTCACGTGTACATGTACCTCACCCTTGTCCACAACTATTATGTTGGAACTTTTTTGTTTCGATAGGCGTATTTATTTTTTCGGTAGCATATATTGAAAAATATGTATTTGATAGAAAAAACAAATATGTTTGTCAAAAAAAGTTGAAACGTAAAAGTTGTGGAGAAGGATGAGATATTTGTACTCGTAAAGGAAAATTTAAAACGGTGAACCGAGTGTGATGAATTTGACAAAATTTGTCAAATAATTGTACGAATTATGATTTAAAATTAAGAAGTTAGAGACGATCAAACTTGAAACCGATTATAGGAATGGAACCTACTCATCGATATACATATATTTCATATATATTTCATCTCAAACCGAGACATGATTAAGTAAATCATGTTTTAGTTACAAAATTAAAACTTAAAGCTGTAGGAAGTGTACATCTCCTTGTCCACACGGTCGGAGCTGCCAGCTGTGGGTGCTTTCGGCTCGGCCCAGGACGAAAGTCGTAGATGTGATGTTTCGGCCCGGGCCAGGCCAAAAGATCCCAATTGGTCATCAGCTTCCTCTTCTAGTTTGTGCAGCAGGCGGTTGACGTCAGGGCTATGCCACCCGGCTTGCTGCTTCCTAGCCCAAATCCTCGGGTTTGGTGGTCGAGCTCGTTCCTCCAGGTGAAAACCTTGCACTTCGGTGTCAACGGCGGCGTCGCCCTTGGGTGCCGTTATCCTTCTTGTTTGCGCCGTTCGGGAGCTACGATCCTCTACCGACGCGAGGTGCCATAAGTCTCTCCTGGTGAAAACCAAAGCTCCTCGGAGCGAGCGGCGGCGGCGGCGGCGCAAACGTCCTTGGAGCTTCTTATGCCCTCGTCGTGCTTCGAGTTTGCAACGGTTGCATGGGATGGCCTTGAGGTTTGGGCGGTGGATGTCTGGATGGCGGTCCCGAACGGCGGACGTGAGCATTTTATAATTTGGTATAGATGAGAAACCAAACCATAAGATTCATGCATGCCGGCTTCAAGATGGCATAGAACATATATTCGTCAATCTAAACTTAATTGAAGAAAATGAGTAGATTATGTATACATATATATATTTTTAAATGTCCAGAACTTTAAGATTACATGAGGACGGACCAATGACAAGGATGTCTAGACCGGCATCACATGATGATCATGTCGTATGTATCGATTTTTTTGTTATACCCCCTCCATTTTACAATATGAGATGTTCTATATTTTTTTTTGAGAAACACAGTACAGGACGCAAACGCTTACAAACACGTACATACAGACACCCCTATGACCGTACACACGCAAACCTACCCCTATGAGCACCTCCGAGAGACTGATCCGGCATATCTTGAGGTTGACGAAGTCACCACGGACGCCTCGCTGTTGACGGGCACGTCACCTACCACTAAAAGCATAGCGCCGGTTAAATCCTGAAAATACAGGAAATGTGAGCACCCATGCCAAGTCTAGCACTTAAACCTAGGTGGGTTGGTTCCAACACAAGGAACCACACCAGTTGAGCTAGGCTCACTTCAGTATATCCAAACTCTAAAAAAAGTGCACTAGAATATTTCTAGATATTTGTATAATATGGACGTGAAAAATGACTAAAATATCTTGAATTTTAGAAACAAAGTAGGTAGCACTATTAAAAGTCTTGAATTTTAGAACCAGGCACAAAAGTCGTTGAAACCTTTTCCACGAGCTAGGAAGAAGAAGTGGAAGCAGTCCAGTCCATCCATTTTAAACGTGCTCGAGGCCTTTCCAGCCGACGTACGTCTCCGCGGTCCACGCCGATGAACTCCCCCGGTCACATCACATCAACGGCCCAACGCGTACCTACCCGCTCCTCCTGGCCGTCAGATCGCCCCGCCGAATATCCCGTGCCACTTCCCGCACCTTCCCCGAAAAGGTATGAACACTTTCCGTTAACCACCCCGAGACTATCGCGTAACCGCAATACGGTCAGCCGAACGTTCGCGTCAGTCACGTGGCGAGGACTGGGATGCAAATACGGATTTCGGTGCAGGTGGCCGGTAAATGCGGAAAGGAGGGAAAGCCAAGTTATTGAAACCTTTTTTTCGGGTTCCGGTAAGGAGGGAGGAGAGAGACGACGCGGAGCCGGAGCGGAGCACGCGTTCTTCGCCTCTCTCTCTCACCTTCTTCACGGGAGGCGGGGCGAGGGCGTGGGCGAGGGCGAGGCGGAGGGGTTGGATTTGGGGAGGCTGATCGAGCAGGGATTCCCACGGGGGAGCTTGGTGGCCTCTCCGTCTCCGTCTCCTCCCAGATTTCCGGGTCCATCCGGGGATCACGCGCGCGCGGATCCGAGGGCGGCCCGTCTCGTCCCCTGCGTGCTCCGGCGCGCCGAGTTCTCTCTGATCCGCCGACGCGGACAGGACAGGGTACGGTGTTTTTTTTGTTTTTTTTTGCCTTTCCTTTTTTGTTTGTTTGGTATGAGGTGAATGTGGGTTGTTCGAGCGACGATTTTTGTTGATTCGCGTGGAGAGGTAAGGGGTGGGTGGGCGAATCCTTCTAGGGCCGCTTAGCAAACTTGGTGACGTTTTACGCGGTTGGGGTGATTCATGGTATAGCTTCGGGGGTAAATTTTTGGCCATTGGTGAGCTAATCGCCAGCTTCACGTGGGGATCTGGTTGCGTCGGCACTGTACTGTTCATCACCTCATGCATGTGAGCTTGCTAACATGGTGGGTTTTGTGTTTGATGATGTGATAGCTTTGTGAACATAAGTGAATGTGGCGAACTGCGAGTGCCAAATTATTTTCCCATTTTTCTTAATTACGTGGCTGGTGTAATAGTACTAACTCGAAGGTATTGCGAGGTAACATATATATTAATTATCATTTTCTATAATGTCGATCCAGTAGTAATCGTGAACTGACCTACACAATAACACATGTAGAGTTGATGAAGAGTAACTCATCTCTTAGAGCTCATTTTGACGGATGGTGTTGTTACATACATGGCTAATTCACTTACTTGTCTCATTGACAGATCACTATATTATACTCTTCATACATTCGATCACAAGCTTGCTAGGGAGATTTCCTACATATTCATCCAAGTATGAAGCCTGATCGGTTAGTTTTCGCCAATCTCGCTTATGGTGGGGTATGCATGTACAAGTTCCCGCCAGACTTTCCGATGTCTCATGATCTTGGGTTGAGCATGGTCACACATCTTGGAAGATTTTTGGGGAGTTCCTTGCAACATCGCAGGCAGATCTGTTCTTTAGGAAACGTCAAGGTTAAGGAAGGATTCACTTGCCTCACAAAGTTTGCCAGAGCTTTCTTCTTCTGGTTCTCTAGAGCGCATGATCCAAAGAGTTTCCATGGGTTTTCGCATATACATAGAGTGACCTCCCACATGCAAAATTTGGTCAGGTTACAGTTTGGTTCTCTGAAAGAAGAGCATGCTGTACAGATGTTTTTAGCTAGGCTTGCACAGGCAACACTTGGACGACTGTGGAATGATATTGAGCAGCACCATGCCAGCAATCTTCTTACTCTAGCTGGTTTTGCTACCATCGTGCCACCATTTGAAAATATGTAAGTCCCAATATACGATTTTTTCCCCTTCATGTGCTTTATTCTCCTTCTGTATTTAGCTAGCACTTATTATTTAGCTATTTTTTTCCTTCTTAGTGATATTTTATTGACTATTCATTGCATTGTATATTTCTACGAATGGACTAGATCTCCGAAGATTCTTGCACAGTCGATGGCGTTTGGAAATATTGATGGTTATATCGACAGGCTAGCAGAACAGCCTTCTTTTGATGGGAAACGCTTAAGTTGTTCTGCTGATGCTGTGCCAAGCACGATATTTCAAGAAGATGCAGTTGAGCCAAAAACTGGAATCAAGTTCCCTGCATTCCTCCAAGATTATTCCTCTTCAGCTACTACGGTATGCCCCCTTGTTTTTAGGATCTTCTTATGTCATATTGCAGGCTAGTTTCTTTAACAATGCAGAGTTAAGAGGGGAGTATTATATTGAGTTTATTTGTATCCAAGAGACTTTATATGCACCAATTGTTCTGCTGATGGGTTGATGTGACAGTTTATTGGTTTCTAATAATGCCCTACTCAATTTTCTATATCACCTCGTCCTGCCTTGTTTTGTTGTTGAATTCCATGTGACTGTTCATTGACAACTAAATTTCCAGGTCCTTGTTGGGATGGGTTTCAAAGGCATGAAAATAATGAGAGTCAAAAATTTGAACCTGTACGCTTTTGGTTTATGTGAGTAAACTACTAAAAAATATATCTTTTTCTTGTGTCTATTTGCCCCAGAAAAAATGTTTATCCAGTATTCCTCCGTTTGTTACTGATGTCATGTCCTTGTAGATGTGCAACCGAATTCTATTTGTGAAAAGCTGGGTCCTAAGTATGCATCAGTTCCAACCACCAAACTGAAGGATGACCCAGATTTCTTTAATGATCTTCTGAGGTAAGCTCTCTGTTGATATCTCACTGTTGCATTCATACATTTTCTTAAGTGCAAAAGCTTAGTATGAACTAAGGCGGCGTCACAAAATTCAGTAATTTTGCCGAGCAAGGTTAGGGTCTATAAGGACTCTTTGAGCTATATATATGTTATTGCGGCAGTAGATTTCTGACAGTACTGATATTGCTGTCAGCTGGTATCTTGTAAGGATTTCTGTTGTATGTGCTCATCTCAGTATGTGTGTGCATAATTAGGTAGATGACACACATGTCCATAGATCACTAGGTCTAAAGAGTTCACATTAGTGCTTCTAAAAGTTATCTAGAATATTTTGTGGAATTATGATATACAACTTAGTACTTCTCATACATTATATCTTCTTCTGATTTAATTCAGTGATAATAACATTGTGTTATTTTCCAGGGAAAACCTTCATATCAGAGTTAGGTTGGTAGTTAACTACAACGGGCTTAGCATAGGTGCTGTAAGAGAGTAAGTATTATGATTTTACTGTGCGCAAGAAGTTCTCTACACATCTGTGTTCTCTTAAAAGTAATCTACCACCTGACTGAAGTAGCATTTTTGTAATGGTTTGTAGTGTATTCGAGCAGTCACTTGGCTTGCGTTTGCAGAAGGTACTTGTTGCTTCCACTACTTCGTTACTTCTTTTGCTAGTCCTATAGACTTACTGGGGATTTTGCATTTTATTTGTTCAACAGATGAATCCGAACACTGATTATCGTTGCTTGAAGACCTTTGGTTCTTACTTCACCGAAGATATTCCAATACCTGTTGTAAGATATTCCAACACAGCACGTTCTGGTCTGTAAATTCAAGACTTGAGTTATTAACATGTCGGTGTAATTGCAGGGCACAAAGATTGACTTCTGCCAAACATCCGATGGCCAGCTTATAACGGAGAGTAAGTACCTTAGGCTGTAATTGAATAAATAAATTCGTTTCGAGATGATCTTGACGTAATACTGGGTGGATATTGACTAGTATTTCCTTGCAGTTGACGGCAGGCAAATTAGTGCTGTTCGGAGCAAAGACCTTTGCAGTAAGCAGATGTTTCCCAGTCAGTACTTTTGAAAGAAAGCTACTCCACTTGTTTGTAAAGTTTAACAGTCTTGTTTGATGATGACCAGGGGCTTTCTTTGACATGTACATTGGCGATTCACCCGTCTCGCTAGAGGCCAAAAAAGCCGTCGCCCTGAACGTTGCTGGGCTCATGGGCAGATGTTTATGAGAGAGGGCCGATCAGAGAATTGTTTCATTCTTCTTCTATTGCAGCATGTGGATAGGAAACTAGGCGGGGATCGTCGTCGGATGTACATATGGTGAGGGATCTGTAACCGGCATGTAAATGTAAAGAGCAGAGGGTGACGCTGTGTTGTGTACACACACATGGGAGATGATCATCTGCCTGCTGTGCAAGAGCCTCCATTCTTTGTTTCTTTTTTTCTCCAACTGGATGGGCAGGCTTCTTGCTATTTTGTAGATGAGGAATTGAGGATGCTTCTCCCATGAAAAGAAAATACACAATACAACCCTGCATGCAGATCTGACCGTTGGATCGTTTTTGTGTGCTTGTCTCCTCTCCTTGGTTCAATTTCCGTTGTTACTGGAATTTACTCTACAACATAGCGCTTGTTCGTCAGCATCAACAGAGAAAATGACGCAAAACTACAACAATTGGGGACGAGTTGACGTGGGACTACCGGTTTTGGGTTTTTTCACAACTCTAACTACCATGTTTGTGATAGGGTTGTGACGCGGAGTACTAATTCTTACTGATTCTTCTGTTTAGCTATGTTAACACGTTTTTATGACAGACTGGACCCACCCATCAGGTCCACGTGGCACAAACGGATGAGAAGAAGCAGGTCAACGCCTCTGGCCGGAGATCTGTCACCCTGCCTGCAGCCGTCTCCGGCCGGAGGTCCCCAACCGCCCCCAACCGCACCATGACTGGAGGAAACTTCCTGCGCCCTCTCGCGGCGCCCCTTGCTGGAGCTCGCCCAGCCGCGCCTTGGCCGAGCTCGCCCGCGCCGCCCCGTCGCGCACCTTGTCTATGCCGGCACCTAATCACGGTCGCCAGCGCCTGCCACATACGCCGGGTGGAGGCTTCCGGCCTGGACATTCGCGGCCGAGCTGGAGCAGAGTGCTCTTACCAACATCGTCGACGGGGTGACAACCGTCTATCCTATAGGTCCCGCGCTGTCCCTGAACCCTCCACCGGAGCAGCCGCACGAGTGCGTGCGGTGGCTCGACCCCGTCATCGGCGCAGCCGCACAAGTGTGTGCGGTGGCTCGACGTGCAGCCTCCGGCGTCCGTTGTGCTCCTCTGTTTCGACAACGGAGGCTTCTCCACGGCGACGCAGGCGTACGACGGTACGAGGTAACCCACGGGCTGGAGCGCAGCGGCCTCGCTTCCCGTGGGTGCTGCGGTGCCCGCCGGCGGCCGGCAGCAGAGAACCCGTGGACGCCAACTTGGAGGAGATGCTACCGGAGGATTCTGAGAGAGGACCAAGGAAAAAGGCCTGGTGTGGCCGACTGAAACCCCAAATCCAATCCGGATTTCAAAACTGTGTGCTATAACCCACGAAACATGCACAGATTCCCGATATCACGAGTTTTCTACGATTTCGTGAAAATCGTGTGACAGGATCCCCGACCGGTTAAATCTCCCCGGACCCCAAAACTATGTGTTATAACCCATGAAAACAGCCAGAAATGCCCGAAATAACGAGATTTTATGATTTCGTGAAACTCGTGTGGCGGGTACCCGAAACTTTAAATCTACACCAGACCCCAAAACTGTGTGCTATAACCCACGAAAACAACTAGCGATTTCCAAAACCACGAGTTTTTTTTTACGATTTCGTGAAACCCGACCGTTTAAATCCACCCGGACCCCAAAACTGTGTGCTATCCCACGAAAACGGCCAGAAATGCCGAAAAATCACGAGTTTTTTTTATAAACTTGTGTGATGGGGACCCGAAACGTTTAAATCCACCTGTACCCCAAAACTGTGTGCAATAGCCCACGAAACCGGCCAGAAATGTCTGAAATCACGAGGTTTTTACTATTTTGTAAAACTCGTGTGATGGGGTACCCGACCGTTTAAATCCACCGCAGACTCTAAAACTGTGTGCTATAGCTCACAGAAACGACCAGAAATGCCCGAAATCACAAGTTTTTTCTACAATTTCGTGAGACACGACAGGGTCCCGGACAGTTTAAAGAAAACGGCAAGAAATTCCCGAAATCATGAGTTTTTTATGATTTCGTGAAACTCGTGTGACGGGGCCCCTAACCGTCTAAGTCCACTCCGGACCGCAAAACTGTGTGCTATGACACTCGAAAACAGCCAGAGATTTCCGAAATCACGAGTTTTTTTACGATTTCGTGAAAATCGTGTGACAGGGTCCCTGACCGTTTAAATCCACCCAACCCCCAAACCGCGTGCTATAGCCCACAAAAACGACCAGGAATGCCCAAAATCATAAGTTTTTTACGATTTTTGTGAAACACGTGTGACGGGGTCTCGAACCGTTTAAATCCACCCCGGACCCCCAAACTATGTGCTATAGCCTACGAAAACGGGCAGAAATGCCCGAAATCACGAGTTTTTTACAAACTCGTGTGATGGGTTCCCGGACCATTTATATCCACCTGGACCCCAAAATTGTGTGCTATAGCCCACGAAAACGGCGAGAAACGTCAGAAATGACGAGTTTTTTACGATTTTGTGAAACTCGTGTGACAGGTACTCGACCGTTTAAATCCACCCGGACCCCAACAGCCAGAAATGCTCGAAATAACGAGTTTCTTACGGTTTCGTGAAACTCGTTTGACGGGGTCCCCGGCCGTTTAAATCCACTCCGGACCGCAAAACAGTGTGCTATAACCCACGAGAACATCCAGAAATTTCCGAAATCACGAGTTTTTTTTACGATTTCGTGAAAATCATGTGAAAGGGTCCCCGACCGTTTAAATCCACCCGGACCCCAAATATGTGTGCTGCACACGAAAACAGCCAGAAATGCCCAAAATCACGAGTTTTTTACGATTTTGTGAAACACGTTTGATGGGGTCCCGGACCGTTTAAACCCACTCCGGACCCCAAAACTATGTGCTATAGCCTACGAAAACGGCCAGAAATGCCCGAAATCACGATTTTTTATAAACTCATGTGATTGGGTCATGGACCGTTTAAATCCACCTGGACCCCAAAGTCGTGTGCTATAACCCACGAAAACGGCTAGAACTGCCCGAAATGGGTACCCGACCGTTTAAATCCACCCCGGACCCCAAAACCGTGTGATATAGCTCGCGAAAACGGCCAGAAATGCCCGAAATCATGATTTTTTACGATTTTGTGAAACTTGTGTGATGAGGACCAAGACCGTTTAAATCTACCTGGACCCCAAAACTGTGTGCTATAGCCCACGAAAACGGCTAGAAATGCCCGAAATCCCGAGGTTTTTACGATTTCGTGAAACTCGTGTGATGGGGTACCCGACCGTTTAAATCCACCCCAGACCCCAAAACTGTGTGCTATAGCTTACAGAAACAACCATAAATTCCCGAAATCACAAGTTTTTTCTACAATTTTGTGAGACACAACAGGGTCCCGGACCGTTTGAAGAAAACGGCGAGAAATTCCCGAAATCATGAGTTTTTAATGATTTCGTGTAACTCGTGTGAAGGGGTCCCCAACAGTTTAAATCCAGTCCGGACCGCAAAACTGTGTGCTATGACCCTCGAAAACAGCCAGAGATTTCCGAAATCACGAGTTTTTTTACGATTTCGTGAAAATCGTGTGACATGGTCCCTGACCGTTTAAATCCACCCGGACCCCAAAACCGTGTGCTATTGAAAGTAATATGCCCGAGAGGCAATAATAAAATGGTTATTATCTTATTCTATGTTTATGACAAATGTTTATTTCTCATGCTAGAATTGTATTAATCGAAAACATTAATACATGTTCCTAGTAACGCCTCTCGTTTAACTAGCTTGTTGATTAACTGATGATCAAGGTTTCCTGATCATGAACATTGGATGTTGTTAATACCGTGATCATGTCATTAGGAGAATGATATGATGAACACACCCAAATTAAGTATAGGAATACGATCAAGTCATTAAGTTTATATTGTTGTATTGAACATACGAAGTAACCCTAATCATTAGACCATGAGATCATGTCAATCACTAACACCGGAAGAATGCTTTGATGACATCAAACGTCACACCGTAACAGGGTGACTATAAAGGTGGCGTTGGGTATTCCGAAAGTATTAGTTGAGGCTCATGGATCAAGAAGTGGGATTTGTCCATCCAGATGACAGAGACATATACTCTGGGCCCTCTCGGTGATATCACATCGATACCGCTTGCAAGCACGTGACTAGGTCACAAGGATGTCATATCACATAACGAGTAAAGAGTACTTGTCGGGAACGAGATCGAACAAGGTATATATGATACCAATGATCGGATCTCGGACAAGTAAAATATTGCGAGACAAAAGGAATTGGTTATGACGTTTTTGGTTCACACGATCACAAGATTCATCGTCGAATATGTAGGAGTCATTACGGATCTCCAGATCCCGCTGTTGACTATTGATCGGAGAGGTGTCTCGATAATGTCTACATTATTCACGAACCGTAGGGTGACACACTTAAGGTTTGTCGACGCTTTTGGGTAGACACAGAATTTCGGAGAAAAGTTTGGACAACACCAAAATTGTTTCGGGTAATATTGAAATAGTTCAAGGGGTTAATTGTCAATGGTTGACAATGGTTGTTAATAGAATTAACAGATAAACCAAGGGGGTAAGTGTTAATGTTTGTTAATAGAATTAACATATATTAAAAAGAAATGAAATTGTTTTATTGAATAAAGAAAACCCATTGGGATTTTTTGAGTGGAGTTTTAAAGAGAGTGAGTGGGCATGAGTGGATGCTCCACTCACATGAAGAGGAAGGGGTGGGGGCTCTTGAGCCGCACCACACCCTTGGGTTGCCCCCTTCTCCTATATAAGGAGAGGTGGAGCTCCCTCTTATGAACACACTTGATCCTCTCTCCCTCCTCCCTCTGCTCTACCTCTCGGCCATCCGCTTGGCGAAGCCATGGCCGTTTAGTTCTCCCCCACACCACAACGTCGTGCTGTTGGAGTTCCTTGGTGGTTCTACTACTTTCGCTGCCCCGCTGGATCGAGGGAACGGATGTCGTCATCAAGCCATACGTGTGACCGAGTACGGAGGCGCTGCCCATTGCAGCGCACATCTTCACGATCTTGAGATCGGCGAGTGAACGACTACATCATCCACGAGAATTATTCTCGAAACGCTTACGGTCTTCGAGGGTGAGTTTCTCTTGGAATATGTTCCACTCGTTACGAGCATCTCCTAGATTAGATCTTGGCTTGTTGGTTTGTTCTCACCGTAGGAATTTTTTTTGTTTTCTATGCTACGAACCCATCAGCTATAGCCCACGAAAACGACCAGAAATGCCAAAATCATGGGTTTTTATGATTTTTGTGAGCCACGTCTGACGGGGTCTCGAACTGTTTAAATACACCCATGACCCCAAAACTATGTGCTATAGCCCATGAAAACGGCGAGAAATGTCAGAAATGACGAGTTTTTTTCCGTTTCGTGAAACTCGTGTGACAGATACCAGACCGTTTAAATCCACCCGGACCCCAACAACCAGAAATGCCTGAAATAACGAGTTGAAACTCGTGTGACGGGGTCCCCGGCCGTTTAAATCCACTCCGGACCGCAAAACAGTGTGCTATAACCCACGAAAACAGCCAGAAATTCCCGAAATCACGAGTTTTTTTACGATTTCGTGAAAATCGTGTGACAGGGTCCCCGACCATTTAAATCCACCCGGACCCCAAACCTGTGTACTATAGCCCACGAAAATGGCCAGAAATGCCGAAAATCACGAGTTTTTTTATAAACTTGTGTGATGGGGACCCGAAATGTTTAAATCCACCTGTACCCCAAAACTGTGTGCAATAGCCGACGAAAACGGCCAGAAATGTCTAAAATCACGAGGTTTTTAATATTTTGTAAAACTCGTGTGATGGGGTACCCGACCGTTTAAATCCACCGCAGACTCCAAAACTGTGTGCTATAACTCACAGAAACGACCAGAAATGCCCGAAATCACAAGTTTTTTCTACAATTTCGTGATAATCGTGTGACAGGGTCCCCGACCGTTTAAATCCACCCGGACCCCAACTATGTGCTATAGCCCACGAAAACGGCCAGAAATGCCAAAAATCACGAGTTTTTTTGATTTTGTGGAACACGTGTGACGGGGTCCCGGACCGTTTAAATCCACCCGAACCCCAAAACTATGTGCTATAGCCTCTGAAAACGGCCAGAAATGACCAAAATCACGAGTTTTTTATAAACTCGTGTAATGGGGTCCCAAACCGTTTAAATCCACTCCGGACCATAAAACTCTGAGCTATAGCCTACAAAATCGGCCAGAAATGGCCGAAATCATGAGTTTTTAACGATTTTGCGGAACTCGTGTGATGGCTTCCTGGACCGTTTAAACCCACCTGGACCCCAAAACCGTGAGCTATAGCCCACGAAAACGGCCAGAAATAGCCGAAATCGCGAGTTTTCTTACGATTTTATGAAACTGGTGTTATGGGGTACCGGAACGTTTAAATCCACCCCGGCCCCCACAACCGTGTGCTATAGCCCACAAAAACGGCCAGTAATGACCGAAATCACGAGTTTTTTTACGATTTTATGAAACTGGTGTTACGGGGTACCAGAAAGTTAAAATCCACCCCGGGCGCCAAAACCGTGTGCTATAGCCCACGAAAACGGCCAGTAATGGCCGAAATCACGAGATTTTTACGATTTTTTGCAACTCGTGTTACGGGGTACCGGAACATTTAAATCCACTCGACCCCCAAAACCGTGTGCTATAGCCCACGAAAACGGCCAGAAATGGCCGGAATCACGAGTTTTTTACGATTTTATGAAACTCGTGTTACCGGGTACCGGAACGTTTAAATCCACCAAGGCCCCCAAAACCGTGTGCTATAGCCCGCGAAAACGGCCAGAAATGGCCAAAATCACGAGTTTTTTAAGATTTTATGAAACTGGTGTTACAGGGTCCCTGACTGTTTAAATCCACCCCGGACCCAAAACCGTGTGCTATAGCCTGCGAAAACGGCCAGAAATGGCCGAAATCACGAGTTTTTTTTATGATTCTATGAAACTCGTGTTACGGGGTACCAGAACGTTTAAATCCACCCCGGCCCCCAAAACCGTGTGCTATAGCCCACGAAAACGACTAGAAATGGCCGAAATCCCGAGTTTTTTAAGATTTAATGAAATTCGTGTTACGGGGTCCCAGAATGTTTAAATCCACCCGGACCCCAAAACTGTGTGCTATAGCCCACCAAAACGGCCAGAAATGGCCAAAATCGCAAGTTTTTTTTACGATTTTTGAAACTGGTGTTACGGGGTACCAGAACGTTTAAATCCACCCCAGACCCCAAAACCGTGTACTATAGCCCGCGAAAACAGCCAGAAATGGCCGAAATCACGATTTTTTTACGATTTTATGAAACTCGTGTTACGGGGTACCGAAACGTTTAAATCCACCCGGCACCCAAAACCGTGTGCTGAAGCCCGCGAAAATGGCCAGATATGCCCGAAATCCCGAGTATTTTTTTTTATGATTTTATGAATGACCCCAAAACTGTGTGCTATACCCCACGAAAATGGCCAGAAATGGGCTGAAATCATGAGTTTTTTATGATTTCGTGAAACTCGTGTTTCGGAGTCCCGACCCGTTTAAATCCTACCTGGATCCCAAACCAAGTGCTATAGCCCACGAAAACGGTCAGAAATGGCCGAAATCCCGAGTTTTTTAAGATTTAATGAAATTCGTGTTCCGTGGTCCGAGAATGTTTAAATCCACCCCGGACCCCAAAACCGTTTGCTATAGCCCACGAGAACAGCCAGAAATGGTCGAAATCACAAGTTTTTTATGATTTTATGAAACTCGTGTTACGGGGTCCCGGACCGTTTAAATCCACCTTGGACCCCAAAAACGTGTGCTATAGCCCACGAAAACGGCTAGAAATGGCCGAAATCACGAGTTCTTTCACGATTTTATGAAACTCGTGTTACGGGGTCCCGGACCGTTTAAATCCACCCCGGCCCCCAAAACCGTGTGCTATAGCCCGCGAAAACGGCCAGAAATGGCCAAAATCACGAGTTTTTTACGATTATATGAAACTCGTGTTACGGGGTCCTGGACTGTTTAAATCCACCCAGGACCCAAAAACTATGTGCTATAGCCTATGAAAACGGCCAGAAATGCCCGAAATCACGAGTTATTTATAAACTTGTGTGATGGGGTCCCGAACCGTTTAAATCCACTCCGAACCACAAAACTGTGAGCTATAGCCTACGAAAACGGCCAGAAATGGCCGAAATCTTGAGTTTTTTAACGATTTCGTGAAACTTGTGTGATGGCGTCCTGGACCGTTTAAACCCACCTGGACCCCAAAACCGTGTGCTATAGCCCACGAAAAAGGCGAGAAATGGGCTGAAAGCACGAGTTTTGTACGATTTCGTGAAACTCGTGTTACGGGGTCCTGGACCGTTTAAATTCTATCTGACCCAAAAATCGTGTGCTATAGCCCAAGAAAACGACCAGAAATGGCCGAAATCCCGAGTTTTTTAATATTTAATGAAATTCGTGTTAGGGGGTCCCGGAATGTTTAAATCCACCCCGGACCCCAAAACCGTGTGCTATAGCCCACGAAAACGACCAGAAATGGCCGAAATCCCGAGTTTTTTAATATTTAATGAAATTCGTGTTAGGGGGTCCCGGAATGTTTAAATCCACCCTGGACTCCAAAACCGTGTGCTATAGCCCACCAAAACGGCCAGAATTGGCCGAAATCGCAAGTTTTTTTACGATTTTATGAAACTGGTTTTACGGGGTACCGAAACGTTTAAATTCACCCCGGACCCCAAAACCGTGTGCTATAGCCCACGAAAACGGCCAGAAATGGCATGAATCACGAGTTTTTTTTACGATTTGATGAAACTCGTGTTACGGTGTCCGGACCGTTTAAATACATCCCGGACCCCAAAACTGTGTGCAATTGCCCGCGAAAACGGCCAGAAATGGCCTGAATCACGAGTTTTTTACGATTTCGTGAAACTCGTGTTACGGGGTCCCAGACCGTTTAAATCCACCCAGGACCCCAAAACTATGTGCTATAGCCTATGAAAACGGCCAGAAATGCCCAAAATCACGAGTTTTTTATAAACTTGTGTGATGGGGTCCCGAACCGTTTAAGTCCACTCCAGACCACAAAACTGTGAGCTATAGCCTACGAAAACGGCCAGAAATGGCTGTAATCTTGAGTTTTTTAACGATTTTGTGAAACTAGTGTGATGGCGTCCTGGACCGTTTAAACCCACCTGGACACAAAAACCGTGTGCTATAGCCCATGAAAAAGGCCAGAAATGGGCTGAAAGCACGAGTTTTTTACGATTTCGTGAAACTCGTGTTACGGGGTCCCGGACCGTTTAAATTCTATCAGACCCCAAAATCGTGTGCTATAGCCCACGAAAACGACCAGAAATGGCCGAAATCCCGAGTTTTTTTAATACTTAATGAAATTCGTGTTAGGGGGTCCCGAAATATTTAAATCCATCCTGGACTCCAAAACCGTGTGCTATAGCCAACGAAAACGGCCAGAAATGGCCGAAATCGCAAGTTTTTTACGATTTTATTAAACTGGTGTTACGGGGTACCGGAACGTTTAAATTCACCCCGGACCCCAAAACCGTGTGCTATAGCCCATGAAAACGGCCAGAAATGGCATGAATCACGAGTTTTTTACGATTTGATGAAAGTCGTGTTACGAGGTCCCGGACCGTTTAAATCCACCCCGGACCCCAAAACCGTGTGCTATAGCCCACGAGAACAGCCAGAAATGCTCGAAATCACGAGTTTTTTTACGATTTTATGAAACTGGTGTCACGGGGTACCGGAACATGTAAATCCACCCCGGCCCCCCAAAACCGTGTGCTATAGCCCACGAAAACGGCCAGAAATGGCCGGAATCACTTGTTTTTTACAATTTTATGAAACTCGTGTTACGGGGTCCCGGACAGTTTTAATCCACTAGGACCCCAAAACCGTGTGCTATAACCCACGAAGACGGCTAGAAATGTCCGAAATCACGAGTTTTTTACGATTTTATGAAACTCGTGTTGGGGGGTACCGGAACATTTAAATCCACCTCGGCCCCCAAAACAGTGTGCTATAGCCCACGAAAACGGCCAAAAATGGCCGAAATCACGAGTTTTTTACGATTCTATGAAACTCGTGTTACGGGATCCCGGACTGTTTAAATCAACCCTGGCCCCCAAAACTGTATGGTAAAGCCCACGAAAATGGCCAGAAATGGGCTGAAATCACGAGTTTTTTACGATTTTACGAAACTCGTGTTACGGGGTACCAGAACGTTTAAATCCACCCCGGCCCCCAAAACCGTGTGCTATAGCCCACGAAAACGACTAGAAATAGCCGAAATCCCGAGTTTTTTAAGATTTAATGAAATTCGTGTTACGGGGTCCCAGAATGTTTAAATCCACCCGGACCCCAAAACTGTGTGCTATAGCCCACCAAAACGGCCCGAAATGCCGAAATCGCAAGGCTTTTTTACAATTTTATGAAACTGGTGTTACGGGGTACCAGAACGTTTAAATCCACCCCAGACCCCAAAACCGTGTACTATAGCCCGCGAAAACGGCCAGAAATGGCCGTAATCACGATTTTATGAAACTCGTGTTACGGGGTACCGAAACGTTTAAATCCACCCCGACACCCAAAACCGTGTGCTGAAGTCTGCGAAAATGGCCAGATATGCCCGAAATCCCGAGTATTTTTTTATGATTTTATGAATGACCCCAAAACTGTGTGCTATAGCCCAAGAAAATGGCCAGAAATGGGCTGAAATCATGCGTTTTTTATGATTTCGTGAAACTCGTGTTTCGGAGTCCCGACCCGTTTAAATCCTACCTGGATCCCAAACCAAGTGCTATAGCCCACGAAAACGGCCAGAAATGGCAAAATCCCGAGTTTTTTAAGATTTAATGAAATTCGTGTTCCGTGGTCCCAGAATGTTTAAATCCACCCCGGACCCCAAAACCGTTTGCTATAGCCCACGAGAACAGCCAGAAATGGTCGAAATCACAAGTTTTTTATGATTTTATGAAACTCGTGTTACGGGGTCCCGGACCGTTTAAATCCACCCTGGACCCCAAAAACGTGTGCTATAGCCCACGAAAACGGCCAGAAATGGCCGAAATCACGAGTTCTTTCACGATTTTATGAAACTCGTGTTACGGGGTACCAGAACGTTTAAATCCACCCCGCCCCCCAAAACCGTGTGCTATAGCCCGCGAAAACGGCCAGAAATGGCCAAAATCACGAGTTTTTTACGATTATATGAAACTCGTGTTACGGGGTCCTGGACTGTTTAAATCCACCCTGGACCCCAAAACTATATGGTAAAGCCCACGAAAATGGCCAGAAATGGGCTGAAATCACGAGTTTTTTACGATTTTACGAAATCCGTGTTACGGGGTACCGGAACGTTTAAATCCACCCCGGCCCCCACAACAGTGTGCTATAGCCCACGAAAACGACTAGAAATGCCTGAAATCACGAGTATTTTTTTATGATTTTATGAAACTCGCGTTACGGGGTCCCGGACTATTTAAATCCACCCTGACCCCCAAAACTGTGTGCTATAGCCCACGAAAATGGCCAGAACTGGGCTGAAATCATGAGTTTTTTACGATTTCGTGAAACTCGTGTTTCGGAGTCCTGACCCGTTTAAATCCTACCTGGACCCCAAACCAAGTGCTATAGCCCACGAAAACGGCCAGAAATGGCCGAAATCCCGAGTTTTTTAAGATTTAATGAAATTCGTGTTCCGTGGTCCCAGAATGTTTAAATCCACCCCGGACCCCAAAACCGTTTGCTATAGCCCACGAGAACAGACAGAAATGGTCGAAATCACAAGTTTTTTATGATTTTATGAAACTCGTGTTACGGGGTCCCGGACCGTTTAAATCCACCCTGGACCCCAAAAACATGTGCTATAGCCCACGAAAACGGCCAGAAATGGCCGAAATCACGAGTTCTTTTACAATTTTATGAAACTCGTGTTACGGGGTACCAGAGCGTTTAAATCCACCCCGGCCCCCAAAACCGTGTGCTATAGCCCGCGAAAACGACCAGAAATGGCATGAATCACGAGTTTTTTACGATTTGATGAAAGTCGTGTTACGAGGTCTCGGACCGTTTAAATCCACCCCGGAACCCAAAACCGTGTGCTATAGCCCACGAGAACAGCCAGAAATGGTCGAAATCACAAGTTTTTTATGATTTTATGAAACTCGTGTTACGGGGTCCCGGACCGTTTAAATCCACCCTGGACCCCCAAAACCGTGTGCTATAGCCCGCGAAAACGGCCAGAAATGCCCAAAATCACGAGTTTTTTACGATTTTGTGAAACACGTGTGACGGGGCCCCGGACCCTTTAAATCCACCCAGGACCCAAAAACTATGTGCTATAGCCTATGAAAACGGCCAGAAATGCCCGAAATCACGAGTTATTTATAAACTTGTGTGATGGGGTCCCGAACCGTTTAAATCCACTCCGGACCACAAAACTGTGAGCTATAGCCTACGAAAACGGCCAGAAATGGCCGAAATCTTGAGTTTTTTAACGATTTCGTGAAACTTGTGTGATGGCGTCCTGGACCGTTTAAACCCACCTGGACCCCAAAACCGTGTGCTATAGCCCACGAAAAAGGCGAGAAATGGGCTGAAAGCACGAGTTTTTTACGATTTCGTGAAACTCGTGTTACGGGGTCCCGGACCGTTTAAATTCTATCAGACCCCAAAATCGTGTGCTATAGCCCAAGAAAACGACCAGAAATGGCCGAAATCCCGAGTTTTTTTAATACTTAATGAAATTCGTGTTAGGGGGTCCCCAAATGTTTAAATCCATCCTGGACTCCAAAACCGTGTGCTATAGCCAACGAAAACGGCCAGAAGAGGCCGAAATCTCAAGTTTTTTACGATTTTATTAAACTGGTGTTACGGGGTACCGGAACGTTTAAATTCACCCCGGACCCCAAAACCGTGTGCTATAGCCCATGAAAACGGCCAGAAATGGCATGCATCACGAGTTTTTTACGATTTGATGAAAGTCGTGTTACGAGGTCCTGGACCGTTTAAATTCTATCTGACCCAAAAATCGTGTGCTATAGCCCACGAAAACGACCAGAAATGGCCGAAATCCCGAGTTTTTTAATATTTAATGAAATTCGTGTTAGGGGGTCCCGGAATGTTTAAATCCACCCCGGACCCCAAAACCGTGTGCTATAGCCCACGAAAACGACCAGAAATGGCCGAATCCCGAGTTTTTTAATATTTAATGAAATTCGTGTTAGGGGGTCCCGGAATGTTTAAATCCACCCTGGACTCCAAAACCGTGTGCTATAGCCCACCAAAACGGCCAGAATTGGCCGAAATCGCAAGTTTTTTTACGATTTTATGAAACTGGTTTTACGGGGTACCGAAACGTTTAAATTCACCCCGGACCCCAAAACCGTGTGCTATAGCCCACGAAAACGGCCAGAAATGGCATGAATCACGAGTTTTTTTTACGATTTGATGAAACTCGTGTTACGGTGTCCGGACCGTTTAAATACATCCCGGACCCCAAAACTGTGTGCAATTGCCCGCGAAAACGGCCAGAAATGGCCTGAATCACGAGTTTTTTACGATTTCGTGAAACTCGTGTTACGGGGTCCCAGACCGTTTAAATCCACCCAGGACCCCAAAACTATGTGCTATAGCCTATGAAAACGGCCAGAAATGCCCAAAATCACGAGTTAGGTATTTATTCATATAGTGACTGTTTCTTAGTTAGGATATCGACAAAATAAAACTATTCCAATTTGAATAGTAGTTGAGAAAGAATCGCAATAAATGCAAAGATGGAACATCTTGGATACGGTATTGAAGGAATTGAACCAAGATTTCCAAATGTGTGGAGTTTGAAAAAGGGAACGGAATGCTCAAACCGGAACTGCTAGAGCGCCCCTGATAATTGCGTCGTTGTGCCTGGGCTGTGAGGGCTCTCAGCCACATGGATAGTTCAATGTGCTTGATCCTCTTATGCATTATGTTCGATATCAAGGAAAGGCCATTTTTGCATCAAAAGGAACTCTTTTTTTCAACAAAATTCCTTCCAATTCGAAAGTCCCAAATGATCCGAGGGAGCGGAAAGAGAGGGATTCGTTGCAGGATCGAGCAGTCCTCGTCCTCCCAGTCGGACTACTCTTGTATCAACCTACTCTTAGTACAGAAATGGGTTCTTTGCAAGAAAGAAAGAAATCTAAGAAGGCGGACCCTTCCTATCTATCAAGAGTAATGAACTAGGTGCTGATACAGCAACAATACAAAAAAAACAAACTGAAAGCAGAGAGCTTTGGTTCCATTCAAATAGAAAAGCTAACATAGATGTTAAGTGGTGGGAATATCCATAAAGGAGCCGGGTTTTCTTCGTTCTTTGAGCAAAAAGGACACTTTTTTTAGATCAAGAGATTCGTTGCGAGATTACGAATCATATTACGGGTCTCATGGTATATCTCAGTAGAGTTCCAGTGCACTAGATCTTGTAGCACTTAGCAACGAGGCCCTATCCCAAAATTTCTGTTAATGCCAAAAATGATAATTACTTTTGTAATGGCAATAGGAATGATATTAACTCAGCATATAAGTTATCATGCTTGCATATCCATCATTTGGAGCAGTATGGGCTAATGAAGCGTGGGGATCTTATTGGAATTGGGATCCTAAAGAAACTTGGGCATTTATTAACCCAATCCAGAATATGAACCGTAAAAGAAAACACCTACTAAACTAATCACAGCAATACCCAACGGCGAAAGCACTCTGCTGGGCCGACACTGACACTGAGAGACGAAAGCAATCATCGCGCAATAAATCAACAAAACCTAAAGTCATTTCGCGTTCCCCTTCTAACTTACCTACCAATAGCGATTCATACAAGCTAAATCTTCTAATCAATGGTGGGCCAATAATAATTTTTTTTCGATTTCCACTGGAGATTGGGAATCGATGGACTTTCATTAGGATCTACGACGGGAATTGAACCCGCGCATGGTGGATTCACAATCCACTGCCTTGATCCACTTGGCTACATCCGCCCCTTATCCAGCTAAAGGATTTTTATCTTTTTTTCAGGTTCTTACGCGTTACTCACCCGTCCGCCACTGGAAACACCACTTCCCGTTCGAATCGCTTTTGGTCCCAAATCTTTGGTGTTGCTTTTTCCAATAAACGTTAACATCATATAACCCAATTGAGACATTGTAGAATAGGCCAAGCTTCTTTTAATATCTCCAAGGAAATCGATCAAACGATCCTAATACCGTGAAAGATAAACTTCCCAGATCCAGGGAAGAGAAGATACGGGTTCGATTCCCGCCGCTCGCCCACTTTAATTTAGTAGCCAATAAATGATGAGCTACAAAAGGATTCGTTTTTTTTCGTGTCACAGCTGATTACTCCTTTTTTTTCTTTTTAAAGAGTGGCATTCTATGTCCAATATCTCGATCGAAGTATGGACCAATAAATGATGAGCTACAAAAGGATTCGTTTTTTTTCGTGTCACAGCTGATTACTCCTTTTTTTTCTTTTTAAAGAGTGGCATTCTATGTCCAATATCTCGATCGAAGTATGGAGGTCAAAATAAATAGAATAATGATGAATGAAAAAAAGATAAAAATCCTTTCGCTCAATTTTTCTTGCTCTTGCTACAGTTAAACGATCCTCCTCTGATAATTCATCCAACCCAAGAATAGCAATAATGTCCTGAAGTTCTTTGTAACGTTGTTAGGTGCTCCATTTTCCCATTGAGGACGAACCTCAACCTGTGCTCGAGAGATAGCTCTCCATACAGTGATAAGGTTTTCACGATACCTAAAAGGTGGAATAGGGATTTTCGAACCATTTCCTATAAGAGAATGGTTTCCATTACTTTGAGAAATGGATTCTTATATATCCCGAGCCGATCTTACCTTGGCTCGCAAACCCCAAGTTTGTCTATGAAGAGCTAATCTAATTGTATTTTTTTCTATAATGGGTGAATATCCAACAAGAGGTTCCATTGAATGAATAACGGATCCGGATCCCAAGAACAATAAAGCTTTTGCTTTTTGCTGGTTGGTTCCATTATCACAAAGCCGCTCCAAAATTGGCCTGGTTCCAAGATGTAGAATCCATGTTGAATCACCACGGACGATTTGACCGACCCTGCTCCTGCCACAACATTTGCACATTTGGATGCTACTACCGTACTTTCCAGAGGATTAGCTTCCAGGGCTAATTTCTAACAAAGTTTTTCTCTTGTTGATTCCTTTCCTATATTTGAAGCGGGTTGACCTCCGTGCTTCTCTCATGGTACAATCCTCTTCATGCTGAGCCCCCCTTTCTCCTCGGTAACTTTTCGTAGATCCATTGTAATCTTGAAATTCTATAAAAATGGAAACATCAACTTTAGTCGCCATCTCCATATCTGGTTTACTTGTAAGCTTTACTGGGTATGCCTTGTTGGTACGGAGGGACGGAGGAGGCTAGGTTAGCCGAAAGATGGTTAACAGCTGATTTAGTCCCGTGGTCACAGTAAACTAAAAACTTTTATCTCGCCTAACTGATTCAAAACTGGAGAACACATTGCATTGTGCTTAAGTAAAGTGGGTATAACTTGAATTTGTGGAGACTATACGTACGTGAGATACGTTAGGAATAGAAAAATATTTTCTTTTTGAATGAATGAAAGCGCTTTGGAAGTAACTATTTCCTAGATACCTATGCACGGTACTTCACGGTTGAATGAATCAAAAAATACCTAAAAAAGGCCTAAAGTTAAAGATTTATCAATGGGTAATGTTGCTCCAATACCTAACCAAAGAGCTACCGCAGTACCGATTAAAAAAACTCATATCGATTCTACCCATTTTGAGCCTCCTTTTGGGAATCACAATAGAGGTACTCGTAATTGTGTGGTTAGAAAGAGAAATATCCGCATCGATACAACAACGTATTGGTCCTGAATATGCGGCCCCCCTGGGACTGCTTCAAGCAGAAAAAGGAATGATAGTTACCTTTTTCTCTATAACAGGATTCCTAGTTTCTCGTTGGGCTTCTTCGGGACATTTTCCATTAAGTAATTTATATGAGTCGTTGATCTTCCTTTCATGGGCTCTGTTGTCATGTTTCTTGGATTATTTACCAGCGGTATTCAAGCTCTTATTTTTGCAACATTAGCCGAATAAACCAACTTTAAGATGGGATAAGACGCTCGATAAGGCATGAGGTTCAGTATCATAACAGTTTCCTCGTAGTAACGCCAGCGAATTGAAAAAGCTGGATTATTACGGGCCATATTTGGACTTGAGGAGATAAGATTTCTCTTCATCTTCGGAATGTATCGAACATCCGTTAAAGTTCTGATTGTGCCGTCAAACATCTTGATCGACAGAACGCCCCGAGTAATCGACCCGTTTCCCAAGCAGAGTCTCGCGAAACCTTCCTTCTTTACCTTCAACCGCACTCAAAGGTAGGGCATTTCCCATTGATATAGGAACTTTTGTACCAGAAACAATAGTATCTCCAATTATAGCCCCTCTGGGATGTAAAATATATCTCTTCCCCATTTTTTCTTCTGCTCTTAAGTCTCTAAATTGAGAAAGTCTTGTACGGAGTATTTGAAACACCGGAAAGAAGTACCACTCGGGTAATATTTCCTGATAAATTGCCTACTTAACTCAGTGGTTAGAGTATTGCTTTCATACGGCGGGAACCTCATGCCTTATCGAGCGTCTTATCCCATCTTAAAGTTGGTTTATTCGGCAGCAGCGAATGCTACTCATTATAGGGATTTCGACAAAGCAAATTTATTCATTACTAAAGCCGAAGTCAGTAGGAGTACTATTATGAAAAAATTCAGACCTCGTGCTCGAGGACGTAGTTTTCCCATAAAAAAAAGCAGGAGACCCCTTCGAACAAGCTGTTCTAATAGGGAAGTCCTATATCTTAAAATTAATTCATCAAGTTGATGAAAAAATTCATGGGCGTTCTACTGGTCCCTACTCACCCTCTCGTACTAGGGAAAGGTCCTCTCAATGCTCTAACGCCCACACCGGATATGGACCGAACTGTCTCACGACGTTCTGAACCGAACAGCAGATGCTGGATATCTTACACGTAGACTTGTTGAAGTAGTTCAACATATTATTGTGCGTAGAAGAGATTGTGGTTTTATGAACTTGTGTGATGGGGTCCCGAACCGTTTAAGTCCACTCCAGACCACAAAACTGTGAGCTATAGCCTACGAAAACGGCCAGAAATGGCTGTAATCTTGAGTTTTTTAACGATTTTGTGAAACTAGTGTGATGGCGTCCTGGACCGTTTAAACCCACCTGGACACAAAAACCGTGTGCTATAGCCCATGAAAAAGGCCAGAAATGGGCTGAAAGCACGAGTTTTTTACGATTTCGTGAAACTCGTGTTACGGGGTCCCGGACCGTTTAAATTCTATCAGACCCCAAAATCGTGTGCTATAGCCCACGAAAACGACCAGAAATGGCCGAAATCCCGAGTTTTTTTAATACTTAATGAAATTCGTGTTAGGGGGTCCCGAAATATTTAAATCCATCCTGGACTCCAAAACCGTGTGCTATAGCCAACGAAAACGGCCAGAAATGGCCGAAATCGCAAGTTTTTTACGATTTTATTAAACTGGTGTTACGGGGTACCGGAACGTTTAAATTCACCCCGGACCCCAAAACCGTGTGCTATAGCCCATGAAAACGGCCAGAAATGGCATGAATCACGAGTTTTTTACGATTTGATGAAAGTCGTGTTACGAGGTCCCGGACCGTTTAAATCCACCCCGGACCCCAAAACCGTGTGCTATAGCCCACGAGAACAGCCAGAAATGCTCGAAATCACGAGTTTTTTTACGATTTTATGAAACTGGTGTCACGGGGTACCGGAACATGTAAATCCACCCCGCCCCCCCAAAACCGTGTGCTATAGCCCACGAAAACGGCCAGAAATGGCCGGAATCACTTGTTTTTTACAATTTTATGAAACTCGTGTTACGGGGTCCCGGACAGTTTTAATCCACTAGGACCCCAAAACCGTGTGCTATAACCCACGAAGACGGCTAGAAATGTCCGAAATCACGAGTTTTTTACGATTTTATGAAACTCGTGTTGGGGGGTACCGGAACATTTAAATCCACCTCGGCCCCCAAAACAGTGTGCTATAGCCCACGAAAACGGCCAAAAATGGCCGAAATCACGAGTTTTTTACGATTCTATGAAACTCGTGTTACGGGATCCCGGACTGTTTAAATCAACCCTGGCCCCCAAAACTGTATGGTAAAGCCCACGAAAATGGCCAGAAATGGGCTGAAATCACGAGTTTTTTACGATTTTACGAAACTCGTGTTACGGGGTACCAGAACGTTTAAATCCACCCCGGCCCCCAAAACCGTGTGCTATAGCCCACGAAAACGACTAGAAATAGCCGAAATCCCGAGTTGTTTAAGATTTAATGAAATTCGTGTTACGGGGTCCCAGAATGTTTAAATCCACCCGGACCCCAAAACTCTGTGCTATAGCCCACCAAAACGGCCCGAAATGGCCGAAATCGCAAGTTTTTTTTACAATTTTACGAAACTGGTGTTACGGGGTACCAGAACGTTTAAATCCACCCAGACCCCAAAACCGTGTATTATAGCCCGCGAAAACGGCCAGAAATGGCCGAAATCATGATTTTTTTACGATTTTATGAAACTCGTGTTACGGGGTACCGAAACGTTTAAATCCACCCCGGCACCCAAAACCGTGTTGAAGCCCGCGAAAATAGCCAGAAATGCCCGAAATCACGAGTATTTTTTTATGATTTTATGAAACTCGTGTTACGGGGTCCCGGACTATTTAAATCCACCCTGACCCCCAAAACTGTGTGCTATAGCCCACGAAAATGGCCAGAACTGGGCTGAAATCATGAGTTTTTTACGATTTCGTGAAACTCGTGTTTCGGGTCTCGGAATGTTTAAATCCACCCGGACCCCAAAACCGTGTGCTATAGCCCACGAAAACGGCCAGAAATAGCCGAATTCGCGAGTTTTCTCGGATTTTATGAAACTGGTGTTACGGGGTACCGGAACGTTTAAATCAACCCCGACCCCCAAAACCGTGTGCTATAGCCCACGAAAACGGCCAAAAATGGCCGAAATCACGAGTTTTTTACGATTTTATGAAACTCATGTTACCGAGTACCGGAACTTTTAAATCCACCCCAGACCCCAAAAGCGTGTACTATAGCCCGCGAAAACGGCCAGAAATGGCCGAAATCATGATTTTTTTACGATTTTATGAAACTCGTGTTACGGGGTCTTGAAACGTTTAAATCCACCCCGGCACCCAAAACCGTGTGCTGAAGCCCGCGAAAATGGCCAGAAATGCCCGAAATCACGAGTATTTTTTTATGATTTTATGAAACTCGCGTTACGGGGTCCCGGAATATTTAAATGCCCAAAACTGTGTGCTATAGCCCACGAAAATGGCCATAACTGGGCTGAAATCATGAGTTTTTTACGATTCCGTGAAACTCGTGTTTCGGAGTCCCGACCCGTTTAAATCCTACCTGGACCCCAAACCAAGTGCTATAGCCCACGAAAACGGCCAGACATGGCCGAAATCCCGAGATTTTTAAGATTTAATGAAATTCGTGTTCCGTGGTCCCAGAATGTTTAAATCCACCCCGAACCCCAAAACCGTTTGCTATAGCCCACGAGAACAGACAGAAATGGTCGAAATCACAAGTTTTTTATGATTTTATGAAACTCGTGTTACGGGGTCCCGGACCTTTAAATCCACCCTGGACCCCAAAAACGTGTGCTATAGCCCACGAAAACGGCCAGAAATGGCCGAAATCACGAGTTCTTTTACGATTTTATGAAACTCGTGTTACGGGGTACCAGAACGTTTAAATCCACCCCGTCCCCCAAAACCGTGTGCTATAGCCCGCGAAAACGACCAGAAATGGCATGAATCACGAGTTTTTTACGATTTGATGAAAGTCGTGTTACGAGGTCTCGGACCGTTTAAATCCACCCCGGACCCCAAAACCGTGTGCTATAGCCCACGAGAACAGCCAGAAATGGTCGAAATCACAAGTTTTTTATGATTTTATGAAACTCGTGTTACGGGGTCCCGGACCGTTTAAATCCACCCTGGACCCCCAAAACCGTGTGCTATAGCCCGCGAAAACGGCCAGAAATGCCCAAAATCACGAGTTTTTTACGATTTCGTGAAACACGTGTGACGGGGTCCCGGACCCTTTAAATCCACCCTGGACCCGAAAACTATGTGCTATAGCCTATGAAAACGGCCAGAAATGCCCGAAATCACGAGTTTTTTATAAACTTGTGTGATGGGGTCCCGAACCGTTTAAATCCACTCCGGACCACAAAACTGTGAGCTATGGCCTACGAAAACGGCCAGAAATGGCCGAAATCTTGAGTTTTTTAACGATTTTGTGAAACTCGTGTGATGGCGTCCTGGACCGTTTAAACCCACCTGGACCCCAAAACCGTGTGCTATAGCCCACGAAAAAGGCCAGAAATGGGCTGAAAGCACGAGTTTTTTACGATTTCGTGAAACTCGTGTTACGGGGTCCTGGACCGTTTAAATTCTATCTGACCCAAAAATCGTGTGCTATAGCCCACGAAAACGACCAGAAATGGCCGAAATCCCGAGTTTTTTAATATTTAATGAAATTCGTGTTAGGGGGTCCCGGAATGTTTAAATCCACCCCGAACCCCAAAACCGTGTGCTATAGCCCACGAAAACGACCAGAAATGGCCGAAATCCTGAGTTTTTTAATATTTAATGAAATTTGTGTTAGGGGGTCCCGGAATGTTTAAATCCACCCTGGACTCCAAAACCGTGTGCTATAGCCCACCAAAACGGCCAGAATTGGCCGAAATCGCAAGTTTTTTTACGATTTTATGAAACTGGTTTTACGGGGTACCGAAACGTTTAAATTCACCCCGGACCCCAAAACCGTGTGCTATAGCCCACGAAAACGGCCAGAAATGGCATGAATCACGAGTTTTTTACGATTTGATGAAACTCGTGTTACGGTGTCCGGACCGTTTAAATACATCCCGGACCCCAAAACTGTGTGCAATTGCCCGCGAAAACGGCCAGAAATGGCCTGAATCACGAGTTTTTTACGATTTCGTGAAACTCGTGTTACGGGGTCCAGACCGTTTAAATCTACCCAAGACCCCAAAACTATGTGCTATAGCCTATGAAAACGGCCAGAAATGCCCGAAATCACGAGTTTTTTATAAACTTGTCTGATGGGATCCCGAACCGTTTAAATCCACTCCAGACCACAAAACTGTGAGCTGTCTACGAAAACGGCCAGAAATGGCCGAAATCCTGAGTTTTTTAATATTTAATGAAATTTGTGTTAGGGGGTCCCGGACCGTTTAAATCCACCCTGGACCCCCAAAACCGTGTGCTATAGCCCGCGAAAACGGCCAGAAATGCCCAAAATCACGAGTTTTTTACGATTTTGTGAAACACGTGTGACGGGGCCCCGGACCCTTTAAATCCACCCAGGACCCAAAAACTATGTGCTATAGCCTATGAAAACGGCCAGAAATGCCCGAAATCACGAGTTATTTATAAACTTGTGTGATGGGGTCCCGAACCGTTTAAATCCACTCCGGACCACAAAACTGTGAGCTATAGCCTACGAAAACGGCCAGAAATGGCCGAAATCTTGAGTTTTTTAACGATTTCGTGAAACTTGTGTGATGGCGTCCTGGACCGTTTAAACCCACCTGGACCCCAAAACCGTGTGCTATAGCCCACGAAAAAGGCGAGAAATGGGCTGAAAGCACGAGTTTTTTACGATTTCGTGAAACTCGTGTTACGGGGTCCCGGACCGTTTAAATTCTATCAGACCCCAAAATCGTGTGCTATAGCCCAAGAAAACGACCAGAAATGGCCGAAATCCCGAGTTTTTTTAATACTTAATGAAATTCGTGTTAGGGGGTCCCCAAATGTTTAAATCCATCCTGGACTCCAAAACCGTGTGCTATAGCCAACGAAAACGGCCAGAAGAGGCCGAAATCTCAAGTTTTTTACGATTTTATTAAACTGGTGTTACGGGGTACCGGAACGTTTAAATTCACCCCGGACCCCAAAACCGTGTGCTATAGCCCATGAAAACGGCCAGAAATGGCATGCATCACGAGTTTTTTACGATTTGATGAAAGTCGTGTTACGAGGTCCCGGACCGTTTAAATCCACCCCGGACCCCAAAACCGTGTGCTATAGCCCATGAGAACAGCCAGAAATGCCTGAAATCAAAAGTTTTTTTTACGATTTTATGAAACTGGTGTCACGGGGTACCGGAACGTGTAAATCCACCCCGGCCCCCCAAAACCGTGTGCTATAGCCCACGAAAACGGCTAGTAATGGCCGAAATCATGAGTTTTTTACGATTTTATGAAACTCGTGTTACGGGGGCCCGGACAGTTTAAATCCACCATGGACCCCAAAACCGTGTGCTATAGCCCACGAAGACGGCTAGAAATGTCCGAAATCACGAGTTTTTTACGATTTTCTGAAACTCGTGTTAGGGGGTACCGGAACGTTTAAATCCACCTCGGCCCCCAAAACCGTGTGCTATAGCCCGCGAGAACGGCTAGAAATGGCCGAAATCACTAGTTTTTTACGATTTTATGAAACTCGTGTTACGGGGTCCCGGATTGTTTAAATCCACCCTGGCCCTTAAAACTGTGTGCTATAGCCCACGAAAATGGCCAGAAATGGCCGAAATCACGAGTTTTTTTACGATTTTATGAAACTCGTGTTGGGGGGTACCGGAACGTTTAAATCCACCTCAGCCCCCAAAACAGTGTGCTATAGCCCACGAAAACGGCCAAAAATGGCCGAAATCACGAGTTTTTTACGATTCTATGAAACTCGTGTTACGGGATCCCGGACTGTTTAAATCCACCCTGGCCCCCAAAACTGTATGGTAAAGCCCACGAAAATGGCCAGAAATGGGCTGAAATCACGAGTTTTTTACGATTTTACGAAACTCGTGTTACGGGGTACCAGAACGTTTAAATCCACCCCGGCCCCCAAAACCGTGTGCTATAGCCCACGAAAACGACTAGAAATGGCCGAAATCCCGAGTTTTTTAAGATTTAATGAAATTCGTGTTACGGGGTTCCAGAATGTTTAAATCCACCCGGACCCCAAAACTCTGTGCTATAGCCCACCAAAACGGCGAGAAATGGGCGAAATCGCAAGTTTTTTTTACGATTTTATGAAACTGGTGTTACGGGGTACCAGAACGTTTAAATCCACCCAGACCCCAAAACCGTGTATTATAGCCCGCGAAAACGGCCAGAAATGGCCGAAATCATGAATTTTTTTACGATTTTATGAAACTCGTGTTACGGGGTACCGAAACGTTTAAATCCACCCCGGCACCCAAAACCGTGTGCTGAAGCCCGCGAAAATGGCCAGAAATGCCCGAAATCACGAGTATTATTTTATGATTTTACGAAACTCGTGTTACGGGGTCCCGGACTATTTAAATCCACCCTGACCCCCAAAACTGTGTGCTATAGCCCACGAAAATGGCCAGAACTGGGCTGAAATCATGAGTTTTTTACGATTTCGTGAAACTCGTTTTTCGGGTCTCGGAATGTTTAAATCCACCCGGACCCCAAAACCGTGTGCTATAGCCCACGAAAACGGCCAGAAATAGCCGAAATCGCGAGTTTTCTAGGATTTTATGAAACTGGTGTTACGGGGTACCGGAACGTTTAAATCAACCCCGACCCCCAAAACCGTGTGCTATAGCCCACGAAAACGGCCAAAAATGGCCGAAATCACGAGTTTTTTACGATTTTATGAAACTCATGTTACCGAGTACCGGAACTTTTAAATCCACCCCAGACCCCAAAACCGTGTACTATAGCCCGCGAAAACGGCCAGAAACTCGTGTTACGGGGTACCGAAATGTTTAAATCCACCCCGGCACCCAAAACCGTGTGCTGAAGCCCGCGAAAATGGCCAGAAATGCCCGAAATCACGAGTATTTTTTTATAATTTTATGAACTTCGCGTTACGGGGTCCCGGACTATTTAAATGCCCAAAACTGTGTGCTATAGCCCACGAAAATGGCCAGAACTGGGCTGAAATCATGAGTTTTTTACGATTTCGTGAAACTTGTGTTTCGGAGTCCCGACCCGTTTAAATCCTACCTGGACCCCAAACCAAGTGCTATAGCCCACGAAAACGGCCAGAAATGGCCGAAATCCCGAGATTTTTAAGATTTAATGAAATTCGTGTTCCGTGGTCCCAGAATGTTTAAATCCACCCCGGACCCCAAAACCGTTTGCTATAGCCCACGAGAACAGACAGAAATGGTCGAAATCACAAGTTTTTTATGATTTTATGAAACTCGTGTTACGGGGTCCCGGACCGTTTAAATCCACCCTGGACCCGAAAACTATGTGCTATAGCCTATGAAAACGGCCAGAAATGCCCGAAATCACGAGTTTTTTATAAACTTGTGTGATGGGGTCCCGAACCGTTTAAATCCACTCCGGACCACAAAACTGTGAGCTATGGCCTACGAAAACGGCCAGAAATGGCCGAAATCTTGAGTTTTTTAACGATTTTGTGAAACTCGTGTGATGGCGTCCTGGACCGTTTAAACCCACCTGGACCCCAAAACCGTGTGCTATAGCCCACGAAAAAGGCCAGAAATGGGCTGAAAGCACGAGTTTTTTACGATTTCGTGAAACTCGTGTTACGGGGTCCTGGACCGTTTAAATTCTATCTGACCCAAAAATCGTGTGCTATAGCCCACGAAAACGACCAGAAATGGCCGAAATCCCGAGTTTTTTAATATTTAATGAAATTCGTGTTAGGGGGTCCCGGAATGTTTAAATCCACCCCGAACCCCAAAACCGTGTGCTATAGCCCACGAAAACGACCAGAAATGGCCGAAATCCTGAGTTTTTTAATATTTAATGAAATTTGTGTTAGGGGGTCCCGGAATGTTTAAATCCACCCTGGACTCCAAAACCGTGTGCTATAGCCCACCAAAACGGCCAGAATTGGCCGAAATCGCAAGTTTTTTTACGATTTTATGAAACTGGTTTTACGGGGTACCGAAACGTTTAAATTCACCCCGGACCCCAAAACCGTGTGCTATAGCCCACGAAAACGGCCAGAAATGGCATGAATCACGAGTTTTTTACGATTTGATGAAACTCGTGTTACGGTGTCCGGACCGTTTAAATACATCCCGGACCCCAAAACTGTGTGCAATTGCCCGCGAAAACGGCCAGAAATGGCCTGAATCACGAGTTTTTTACGATTTCGTGAAACTCGTGTTACGGGGTCCAGACCGTTTAAATCTACCCAAGACCCCAAAACTATGTGCTATAGCCTATGAAAACGGCCAGAAATGCCCGAAATCACGAGTTTTTTATAAACTTGTCTGATGGGATCCCGAACCGTTTAAATCCACTCCAGACCACAAAACTGTGAGCTGTCTACGAAAACGGCCAGAAATGGCCGAAATCCTGAGTTTTTTAATATTTAATGAAATTTGTGTTAGGGGGTCCCGGACCGTTTAAATCCACCCTGGACCCCCAAAACCGTGTGCTATAGCCCGCGAAAACGGCCAGAAATGCCCAAAATCACGAGTTTTTTACGATTTTGTGAAACACGTGTGACGGGGCCCCGGACCCTTTAAATCACCCAGGACCCAAAAACTATGTGCTATAGCCTATGAAAACGGCCAGAAATGCCCGAAATCACGAGTTATTTATAAACTTGTGTGATGGGGTCCCGAACCGTTTAAATCCACTCCGGACCACAAAACTGTGAGCTATAGCCTACGAAAACGGCCAGAAATGGCCGAAATCTTGAGTTTTTTAACGATTTCGTGAAACTTGTGTGATGGCGTCCTGGACCGTTTAAACCCACCTGGACCCCAAAACCGTGTGCTATAGCCCACGAAAAAGGCGAGAAATGGGCTGAAAGCACGAGTTTTTTACGATTTCGTGAAACTCGTGTTACGGGGTCCCGGACCGTTTAAATTCTATCAGACCCCAAAATCGTGTGCTATAGCCCAAGAAAACGACCAGAAATGGCCGAAATCCCGAGTTTTTTTAATACTTAATGAAATTCGTGTTAGGGGGTCCCCAAATGTTTAAATCCATCCTGGACTCCAAAACCGTGTGCTATAGCCAACGAAAACGGCCAGAAGAGGCCGAAATCTCAAGTTTTTTACGATTTTATTAAACTGGTGTTACGGGGTACCGGAACGTTTAAATTCACCCCGGACCCCAAAACCGTGTGCTATAGCCCATGAAAACGGCCAGAAATGGCATGCATCACGAGTTTTTTACGATTTGATGAAAGTCGTGTTACGAGGTCCCGGACCGTTTAAATCCACCCCGGACCCCAAAACCGTGTGCTATAGCCCATGAGAACAGCCAGAAATGCCTGAAATCAAAAGTTTTTTTACGATTTTATGAAACTGGTGTCACGGGGTACCGGAACGTGTAAATCCACCCCGGCCCCCCAAAACCGTGTGCTATAGCCCACGAAAACGGCTAGTAATGGCCGAAATCATGAGTTTTTTACGATTTTATGAAACTCGTGTTACGGGGGCTCCGGACAGTTTAAATCCACCATGGACCCCAAAACCGTGTGCTATAGCCCACGAAGACGGCTAGAAATGTCCGAAATCACGAGTTTTTTACGATTTTCTGAAACTCGTGTTAGGGGGTACCGGAACGTTTAAATCCACCTCGGCCCCCAAAACCGTGTGCTATAGCCCGCGAGAACGGCTAGAAATGGCCGAAATCACTAGTTTTTACGATTTTATGAAACTCGTGTTACGGGGTCCCGGATTGTTTAAATCCACCCTGGCCCTTAAAACTGTGTGCTATAGCCCACGAAAATGGCCAGAAATGGCCGAAATCACGAGTTTTTTTACGATTTTATGAAACTCGTGTTGGGGGGTACCGGAACGTTTAAATCCACCTCAGCCCCCAAAACAGTGTGCTATAGCCCACGAAAACGGCCAAAAATGGCCGAAATCACGAGTTTTTTACGATTCTATGAAACTCGTGTTACGGGATCCCGGACTGTTTAAATCCACCCTGGCCCCCAAAACTGTATGGTAAAGCCCACGAAAATGGCCAGAAATGGGCTGAAATCACGAGTTTTTTACGATTTTACGAAACTCGTGTTACGGGGTACCAGAACGTTTAAATCCACCCCGGCCCCCAAAACCGTGTGCTATAGCCCACGAAAACGACTAGAAATGGCCGAAATCCCGAGTTTTTTAAGATTTAATGAAATTCGTGTTACGGGGTTCCAGAATGTTTAAATCCACCCGGACCCCAAAACTCTGTGCTATAGCCCACCAAAACGGCGAGAAATGGGCGAAATCGCAAGTTTTTTTTACGATTTTATGAAACTGGTGTTACGGGGTACCAGAACGTTTAAATCCACCCAGACCCCAAAACCGTGTATTATAGCCCGCGAAAACGGCCAGAAATGGCCGAAATCATGAATTTTTTTACGATTTTATGAAACTCGTGTTACGGGGTACCGAAACGTTTAAATCCACCCCGGCACCCAAAACCGTGTGCTGAAGCCCGCGAAAATGGCCAGAAATGCCCGAAATCACGAGTATTATTTTATGATTTTACGAAACTCGTGTTACGGGGTCCCGGACTATTTAAATCCACCCTGACCCCCAAAACTGTGTGCTATAGCCCACGAAAATGGCCAGAACTGGGCTGAAATCATGAGTTTTTTACGATTTCGTGAAACTCGTTTTTCGGGTCTCGGAATGTTTAAATCCACCCGGACCCCAAAACCGTGTGCTATAGCCCACGAAAACGGCCAGAAATAGCCGAAATCGCGAGTTTTCTAGGATTTTATGAAACTGGTGTTACGGGGTACCGGAACGTTTAAATCAACCCCGACCCCCAAAACCGTGTGCTATAGCCCACGAAAACGGCCAAAAATGGCCGAAATCACGAGTTTTTTACGATTTTATGAAACTCATGTTACCGAGTACCGGAACTTTTAAATCCACCCCAGACCCCAAAACCGTGTACTATAGCCCGCGAAAACGGCCAGAAACTCGTGTTACGGGGTACCGAAATGTTTAAATCCACCCCGGCACCCAAAACCGTGTGCTGAAGCCCGCGAAAATGGCCAGAAATGCCCGAAATCACGAGTATTTTTTTATAATTTTATGAACTTCGCGTTACGGGGTCCCGGACTATTTAAATGCCCAAAACTGTGTGCTATAGCCCACGAAAATGGCCAGAACTGGGCTGAAATCATGAGTTTTTTACGATTTCGTGAAACTTGTGTTTCGGAGTCCCGACCCGTTTAAATCCTACCTGGACCCCAAACCAAGTGCTATAGCCCACGAAAACGGCCAGAAATGGCCGAAATCCCGAGATTTTTAAGATTTAATGAAATTCGTGTTCCGTGGTCCCAGAATGTTTTAAATCCACCCCGGACCCCAAAACCGTTTGCTATAGCCCACGAGAACAGACAGAAATGGTCGAAATCACAAGTTTTTTATGATTTTATGAAACTCGTGTTACGGGGTCCCGGACCGTTTAAATCCACCCTGGACCCCAAAAACGTGTGCCATAGCCCACGAAAACGGCCAGAAATGGCCAAAATCACGAGTTTTTTACAATTTTGTGAAACACGTGTGACGGGGTCCCGGACCCTTTAAATCCACCCTGGACCCGAAAACTATGTGCTATAGCCTATGAAAACGGCCAGAAATGCCCGAAATCACGAGTTTTTTATAAACTTGTGTGATGGGGTCCCGAACCGTTTAAATCCACTCCGGACCACAAAACTGTGAGCTATAGCCTTCGAAAACGGCCAGAAATGGCCGAAATCTTGAGTTTTTTAACGATTTTGTGAAACTCGTGTGATGGCGTCCTGGACCGTTTAAACCCACCTGGACCCCAAAACCGTGTGCTATAGCCCACGAAAAAGGCCAGAAATGGGCTGAAAGCACGAGTTTTTTACGATTTCGTGAAACTCGTGTTCCGGGGTCCTGGACCGTTTAAATTCTATCTGACCCAAAAATCGTGTGCTATAGCCCACGAAAACGACCAGAAATGGCCGAAATCCCGAGTTTTTTAATATTTAATGAAACTCGTGTTAGGCGGTACCGGAACGTTTAAATCCACCCTGGCCCCCAAAACCGTGTGCTATAGCTCGCGAGAACGGCTAGAAATGGCCGAAATCACTAGTTTTTTACGATTTTATGAAACTCGTGTTACGGGGTCCCGGAATGTTTAAATCCACCCCGGACCCCAAAACCGTGTGCTATAGCCCACGAAAACGACCAGAAATGGCCGAAATCCCGAGTTTTTTAATATTTAATGAAATTTGTGTTACGGGGTCCCGGACCGTTTAAATCCACCCCGGACCCCAAAACCGTGTGCTATAGCCCACGAAAACGGCCAGAAATGGCATGAATCACGAGTTTTTTACGATATGATGAAACTCGTGTTACGGTGTCCAGACTGTTTAAATCGACCCCGAACCCCAAAATAGTGTGCTATAGCCTGCGAAAACGGCCAGAAATGGCCTGTATCACGAGTTTTTACGATTTCGTGAAACTCGTGTTACGGGGTTCCAAACCGTTTAAGTCCTACCCGGACCCCAAAACCGTGTGCTATAGCCCACGAAAACGGCCAGAAATGGCCTGAAATCATGAGTTTTTTAAGATTTCGTGAAACTCGTGTTTCGGGTCTCGGAATGTTTAAATCCACCCCGGACCCCAAAACCGTGTGCTATAGCCCACGAAAACGGCCAGAAATAGCCGAAATCGCGAGTTTTCTAGGATTTTATGAAACTAGTGTTACGGGGTACCGAAACGTTTAAATCAACCCCGGCCCCCAAAACCGTGATCTATAGCCCACGAAAATGGCCAGAAATGGGCTGAAATCACGAGTTTTTTACGATTTCGTGAAACTCGTGTTACGGCGTCCGGATAGTTTAAATCCTATCAGACCCCAAAATCGTGTGCTATAGCCCACGAAAACGGCTAGTAATGGCCGAAA